>JBBPKY010000900.1:0-12259 GCA_038089495.1 Xerocomellus dryophilus
CCTTGCACTGTCGCATAATCAGGAACATTCTCGAGCTCGCCGTCGACGACGATATTTGTCCTCAGACTGTTTCCGGCGGCTAGACCAGGCCATACATCAGTATGTGACTCCGGCCCATGATAAATTCGGAACAACACCCACTCGCTTCAATTTGAGCAGAGGCAGCAGACACCATCTAGAGGATGAAAAGTGGTCAATACACGGAGGTTCTGTTACAATTGCAAACGACTACGCCTTACGTTACCGAGTTGATAAGCTACACCAGGGAACGTCGCCCTAAAGGCAGGAGGCGACAGTTCTGCGAGCTGGATCGGAATCTAAGCGTGGCGTATTCGGGTAAGTCCACTTCATGCAATTGAGCGAATAGGAGTAGGGACGTACAACCCCCCATGCACCCTGAACACCGAATTGGACACAGAATGCACCTGCTGCAAGGGGACTAAAGCTGTTTGGGAGGATCCATAAGGGTATAAAGGCTTCACGGATAGCACGGTGGTCAGCGACCAATCTGTGAACTGACCCGGGAAGAGGAAGACTAACCACCAACGAGTAATACTGCGATACTAAATGAGACGATGAGTAACAGAAACACAAACACACGACCATAGTGCACTCACACAATTGTGAGTCGACGCCCAATATATTGGCTCATGTAACCAGCGACCGCACCACCGCTGCATCAGACCAAAAAACCCGCTATGAGCGTGAGATCGCCGTTGTCGGGACAGAACTCACGCGATGGCTCCCTATCATTATAATCAACAAGCTGTTGAATCGAAGGCGAGAGAATCACACATACACAGTTCCCGATGATGGTAGCAATCGTTGCGTCATGTGAGGTGAACCCTTTGGTGGTTTCCAGATATGTGGGGTATAGATCCTACATTTGCCAAGCAGAAAGCGGACCGCATGAGTACCTCCGCAATCTCCGCGAAAGATGATAATCCCGTACTTGAGAACCATGTGACAAAAAGTTGAACCCTGCGGCGAGAGAAAACCAGAGATGGTCAATTCTCACGCGGGTTAGATCCGGACCAGTCGGGTGCTTACCAGTCATGAGCAGGACCGCATAGATGCATAACTTCCAATGAATTTTGAGCATTTCTTTTGTTTCGTGCAAGAAGACTTTGGTCTTGTCAGTGGTGGTCCTCCCTTTCTCTTTCTCGATAGCCTTGGCACGCAAGAAGACCTCCGATTCGGGCAAGCATGCACGGATAATGGCAGCAAGTAACGTGACGCCAGCACCAAACCAGAACAGCGTCCGCCAACCGTAGGTCGAACGCGGTACGACAGTGAGGTTGATAACTGAGGCGAGAAGGTAGCCGCACGCGTAACCTTGTTGGAGAACACCGCTCGCAAGACCTCGGACTTCGACGGGAAGGTTTTCTAGCGCTGACGAGGAGGATAGCCCCCAAATACCACCCATGGCGATGCCGAAGAGGGAACGGACAGCGAGGAATTGAGAGAACGTGTTGACGAAACCACTCGAGAGGGAGAACGCGGAACAGAGTATGAGGTTACAAACTAGAGGCCATTTGCGACCAAAACGGTCAGATAAGATACCAAATATGACCTGGCGAATAGTCAACTCAAAAGCTGAAGGCTGGGGAAATGGGAACTAACAGCGCCAACTGATCTAAAGAGCAGGGTGAGCGTGATGGCAGTCGTCTATGTAACTCATCAGCAGTGAAGGTATAAAAATGGTGATGCGATGATCAAATCTTACAATCTTGCTCGTCGCCACACCGAATTGTGTGCCAAGCGATGAAAGCGTCAAGGATACAGTGAAAAAATCGAGAGCGTCACAAGTCCATGCAAGCCAGCTGATCGAGTATGCGTGAATAGAGACCACACCACGGACAAAATATAACTCACCCAGCCCAGAAATGAGCCCATTGAGTAGGCTTGAGCGTCAAAAGGGCTGGGAGCGCGCCAGGGCCACTAACGTCCCTCTCCCTCTTAGGGATGAAACTGACAAGGAATCGGGGCGCCATGATAGCCTAAGGCGGGGAAGACGGCTGAACCTGGTACTAGAGGCCTGCAGAGGCTGTTGTAAAGGGTTGACCCTGGCGCACCGATAAGCTCGTATATATGCGCATTTAGTGAAAAGGCACTGTCGTCGGCTACTACAGCAACCTAAATTCAGCGTTCAAACCCCAACGCGAGCCAGGAACAACATCAACGTTACGGCACAGCGAACCAGCTGACCACCAGCATTCGACTCACCTGTCCCTTGGTGCCTTGGTGCCAAACCGCATGGCCGATCTCCATAGTAGCATCGCTGAGTACGCAGACGACGCGTCTATCGATCCACGCGCCATGGCAAGGTTTAATCGATCAATTGAGCTGAGCACATTTCTCGCACCTTCCAAACGTTGCTCTCGTTGCCGCGGCGGGGAAAAAGTACCATCCGTGGCGGATTCAAGGTGGTTAAACTCTCTGCTGACTTTCCCGCAAACAAGACCAACCATCTCAAGTTACCATCATCCTCGTCCGTGTTCCGGAAATGTTTCAAGCCCAGATTGAGACTACCCTGCTAACCCTGCCGTCCTAATCACAGGATTTGAAAATGATGGGAAACGAGTGTCATGACGGTAAATTCATCTTGAAACGCGCGAAATTTGAAGGCTCCTGTCAAATGCCTCGACTGCGGGTAACAGGAGCAACCCCATGGGTCCAATCCTGTCCAGTCTGCCTGCCAGCTCCCCATCCTGGAACGCACTGGAACGCATTGACACGACCCGGCTACTATACCAATGCTAGTCACGTTCTCTGCCCCCACGGGGATAGTACGAGACGGTCTGGTCGTCAGACACAATTCACAGTATCATGTGCACGAGTTTCAGTAGTGACGCCAACCATCGGATATCACCATCAGTGATATCTCCGCGGAGTCGGATACGCCGAGTTTTTCATTGGATCGATGGCAAGATCAATGCATTTTACCGCTTCGCCTTCTTCCCCCTCCGCGTGGGCTTCTTCCCCCCTCCTTCCTCCCCACCGATCTCCGCCTTCCGCTTCTGTCCCGAGACAGCCCCGCTTTTAACGCTCACGACAGTGGCCGCTGCTTTACCCTGCGCAAGCTGCGTAACCTGAGTCTCCGCAGCGCTCCAGTTTGCAGCTGCATCATTGATGGCATACCTGCGAACCACACCAAACCATTAGTCAACATTCCGGTGATCATCAAGCCACCAGAGGCGCAAAAGTTATTTATAGAATCGTCGACCGCAGCAGCCAAGTGATCATCTTTCCTTCCATTTACGGTTGGGTTATAGCGGCGATGGGCGGGGGGAAAGGGGAATGGATAATACAAATGGCTGAGATGGACGCACGTACTTGCTCAGATCAAGCGATTCAATCATCGCACGTTGTTTCTCGCGTAGAGCTCTCGTCACTTCATCCCCCGCTTCGTCGAGCTCATCTTCAACGCTCGTTTCAATGGGTTGCCAAGGCTTTGATGCTTCTCCACTATTGCCACCGTCACCCTCATCGTTATCGTGGACACGCGTGTCCATGTTTCTGGGCGGCGGCGCAACAGGGATATCCGCTCCGATGGCTTCCTTTTGGATATCAGTCAACTTCTTGCTGATTTTGCGTACGAGCTTGTTGAACAACGCCAATGCTTGGGAGACGGGTAGCGATAGCTCTTTCTGTCAGCCGACGTCGGCAATCAATTTCGCCGTCGTTGCGATACCTTAACAGTTACGCGTACCTCTACTTCCTCGATCGACTTTCTCTGGAGGCCCATGCCGAGAAGTATCGATGCTTGCACAGCGGACAGACTCACATCGTCCCCCAGCCGTTTGTCAAAGTAGAGGGACGCGACGTAGGGCAAGAGATCGAGAATGACATGGTAGTCGACCATATTGTTGGCATACGAGTCGAGGCGTTTGAGATCAAATGGCGTCACGAAAAATGAAAGTTCGGATGAGGTCACTGACGGAGGTGAGGAAGAATGTACCGGAGGGACGGACCAGTGCCTACCTCGTGAATTGGGTGAATTATCACTCTCGCCACCTTTCTTGATTCTCGCATTAGTAGCCTCGAGGATGCTCAACGCCGTCACACTTCCAAACTCTCTGAACTTGAAAGAGAGTAACGATAGGAAGCGCCGTCTAAAGTCTACCACGTCACAGTTACTTCCGTATTCTCGCTTGTGAATGTCCAACTCACCCTTTGCAAACTCGCCCAACCACTCGAGATCGCCTTCAGTCGAGCTATTCAGCCCCCGAACCATCACGCATGTATGTTCACCCGTGAGCTCAGACTGTGTTTGCCGGAGATAGAGGGGAATGAAGCCTGCGCGCTTCCAGAACCTGTTTTTGATGGAGATATTAGTATCTTGATCAAATAAGGGAGGACGAGTGACAAGAGTACGCCGTACATCCCCTCCAAGCATGTTTTGGACGTCAAAAAAGACTACACACCTCAGCAACTGGGGCGTCAATCCATACGAAACACCCAGATAATCCAAACCCTCCGGTTTCCTCTCCGTGAGGCGCTGGAGCAACGGCGGCATCGCATTCGCCGCGCGGATGGTAGGGTGATCAGTTTGAAGGTCCGCATCCTTCTCGGAACAAAAGGAGCGAACATCAAGGCACCGGCAACATCCCAAGTCAAGTCAAATGATTAGCCAAGGTTGTATATTTCAAGGATTTGGGGGACAGGCGCACAGGATCGATCAAGGTGACATCGGGATAAGACGGCTCGGAAAGGCTGTTCTCTGAAATGTTGAAGTATTCTCCGCTGTAGAACGAATTGAGAGCTTTGAGGGCTCGAGAACCATACCCCATCTGCACCGCGCATAGAAAAGAATATATCACATTAGCCTAGCCCGCAAAAAACGGTTCCATCGATGTTCCAAGTCCCGCTGCGGTGATGCTGCGAAGTGGAGCACCGATTGGGATGACTGGAAGGAGACCGAGAAAATAATAAAGAGTCAACCACTCACGTTTGCATAGTCCGGGTGTGTCGCTATCCTGACGATTCGCGCACCACTCAACATGCCAAACTTGCTCTCCTGGAACTGCTGCGCGACAATCCAGGGGATCATATCACCCCCTGCCCTTAAACCCCTACTGAGGCCCTCCATGATCGCAGCTTTACTAATGTTGCCTTCAAGCGCCACCTGGAGCACCACGAGCGGTTCAGGGAGATATGATTCGTCGTCTTTGAGGGGGGGAAGGAGTACGAAGAGGTGGTGTGCGGGAGCATCCGACATGAGCTGGAGATCGTTGGGCTGGTTTTTATAATGCGATGCAACGTAAAGCGCCATCATCCGCTGGAGGAACATCTCAGAAGCGGGATGGTAACTGAATAGTGTATCCCGTGAAACATAGTACAGCTCACACGTAGACGGATGGGGGCAACCCTGTGCCGAAGCGACAGCGGACTTGGAGGAGATGGTAGCATCCAGACACAGGACGCTGTTCAACCATTTTTCAATTTTGTCTCCGGCACTATAACGAATGGGTGTCTCGAGTTTTATTTCGCGCAGGGTGCGCGTTTTGGGGGTATTGGAGTGGCCAGCGGTCGACTTTTTGGAGGCGGAGGTGGTTACGACAGATGAGTCCGGTGTAACGGCATCTTTGGTGAGGGAGGGACGGGTGCTTTCGCGCAGCTGTTGCACGAGTTTAAGAGAGAGGGAGCGACCGGTGCCTTCGTATCCGTTGATGGTTGACGCCATGAATACAAGGTATGGTCCAAGGAGGTTGCGTACAAGGGGAAGGGGGATAGCTGCAGCCTCGTCGATGATGACGAGTTCAGCCTGTCCCAAGACATGGGCATCCTCAGGTTGGATGTACTATTAAAGCGTGAGGGAGAGGCAACACTGATCGGCGGTCACAACCGACCTGGATAGTTTGACGATGTTGGCGGAAGACGTTGACCCTAACGATAGCTTTGTTGAACTCAGGGTTCGTGCTCTGCAATATGTCGTAATCGAGATGCTCTTCATATCCCAAGGCGTCCAACCCTTTGAAGACAAACTCGAACAGAGTCTTCAAGTTCTCCGGGCTAGGACTCGTCACAAAAATGTTCGAATACCCGTGCGCCAACGCGGCTGCAATTGCAAGACCTAACGCTGCAGACTTTCCACGTCCACGGGCAGCTGTTAGCGTCACGGTGGAGGCAAGAGTCTTTTCGGCGATAGCCTCCACAAAAGTGAGGAGGGCTTGTGCTTGGTCGATCGTTTTTGCGAGCTTGACAAGTTCGCCAACAGGCTTGGTATCGGCTAGGCTGTCTTTGAGCTCCTTGAGCTCCACGTCCGCCTTTCCTTTGCCGTGCCCCTCTTCGACGGGCGATATATCCTTCCCTTTAGATATGGGAAGTACATTTAGCTCATCGTCCAAAACTAAGCAGTCTGCGCAGGACCCTAAAGATAGGATGAAACGCTCGTTGAATCGAGCGATCACGGAATCGTGAGACGAAGTGCGATAACGAGCATGAACATCCTTCAGAGAATATGAAGTTAATTCACTCCACTCATATAGTGAGCACACTCACCATAGTCATCGTGTACAGCTGCCTGAGTGACGTCATGGTCTTCAGCAATAACACTACAAGTCCACCGCCCTCCACCGTTTCGATCGTCCGTGCGAGCAAGTTGGGCGTGATAGCCTCAAAATCTTGCAAGACACACATTCCAAAAGTATTTCCGAGAATTTTGTGTGATTCCTTGTAGTAGGTATATCGGATGTCGGTGACGGCAACAAAAATTTCGAACGGATTTTGCTCGTTGGGTTCTCGGATACCACGTTTTACGTCGCGCTTGATTTTTGCTTCTCTTTTTTTGCGGTGTCTGGCGTAGCGCGTCAGTTCGTTCGGGATGTAACTTTGGTATTTCTCTAAAGCTATACGAGATGCCACTCACGTCGTAAACCCGAGATCCTTCTTGTAGCACCATAGCACCGACGGGCGCGCTGATACTCGAGCTTGGGAGAGTAGGTAATGGAGGTTTACGATCTGATCCCTCCAGGTCAACAGACAAATCGCCCCCGCACCGGACCTAACGTACCTGGTCCCTCCCCTTGTCTCCGACCAAGACTACGAAGGATCTGTGGTTTTTCTTGACATTGTTGGTGATAAGTGTGGGTATTCGAGGGTCAAGCTGTTTACGCATGAGCAGAACCAAATTGTATGTGCAAGCCGACGTGCTGTTGCGACGAAGAGATGGTGGCGGGAACAAACTTCCATAATTGCAAGCTTGGGATTCCATTTACGGAACTCCCAATTGCAGAAAGCGTACAGAAGACACAAACACGGAAAAAAGATAGTGTATATATTATAGAAACTTTCACAACCAAAGGAGTGAGGAATTTTTTCCTCCACCTTAAAGGCTGAACTGCATACCAAACCATACAACAACTGTGATTTCAAGCCAGGGGACCATCTACACCAGGACCTTCATCTGTAATGATAATAAGTAGTAATTCAAAAAACAAATCCAAAAGAAATTACCCATCATTCTATAGAGGTTACATGCTCTCTTTGCTATCCTTGCTCCATAGTTCATGCGAAAGGAATATGGTTGATATATAAAAGGATGAGTTTTGAGGGTTTCAGGAATGTCACCAAAGATATCATAGACAGCATCCAGTATGGCAGCAGCAAGGATATGGCATGACTTGTACCAGCCCCAATATTCCTCCTCATAGATGCAAACTGTGATAATAAGATTGATGACTCTGAAAAGGGGGGGTGCTCGCTCAGGTGACCAGCTGAGTTCTGGATGGACAACTTTGTCTTCAGCAGCAGGGCTATTAATGATGGTGGATGTGCGCTCTGCATGAAGATAGAACCCCAAACAAGCAAGCAGGGCATGATTTCCTTTGTTCTGTTCAGAGATCTTGATGAATGTATGTGACCAGGAAGGCTGGGGTTGGCTAGGGTGTGGCTGAACCTTTAGGACAACATAGGCATGCTGATGGCCAAGGAATGTTGACTGTTCATTGTACCATGTCACTTTGGTGACAACAAAGGGATGCTTGGGCACATGTCCAACAGCCATGCACTTTGGAGCAAGAGGGGAGACTCGGAGGTCATAAAGTAAGTCCTGTATGGTTAATGTAGAAGATTCAGAGGCAAAAGGCTCGTGGATGAGCAAGGGAAGAAGCTGAAATGTGGAGTCCTCTGCAGAAAATGTTGTCATGATGAGCAGGACAACACAGAAAATAGGGGTCATAACCACTCCAATACGTCATAGAGGCACGGCCGGGGGAAATTCCGACTACCCGATTGGCGCGCCGAACAAAAATTCAGCGGCTCGTCGACATATTAATCATAAGAATTGTACAGCTTTACCCATCATGATGCTCATAGCATAATGTCAGCTATTTCCACCCTACGACACATCTCCAGTAGCATGTCTTAAACATTGAATTTGTTTCTGTTCAGCTTGTCTTCATGTGCCAGGCAAGAGCATCCCTTCCCATGGCTACGTGCATCGTTCAATGCGCCCACCCTTTTAAGTTCATGAACGTGTTTCTCAACTATATAGTAGTTGGGCTTTTGCATGGAGCTCTGTCTCGTCGGAGTGCTGGTTGATCAAAAGAGGGGAGTACCTGAACCTAATTTAAATAGTGGGGATGCTTACGTTTCCTAAAGGACGTTATTCCGGACTCCCCTCTCATCGCGGCGGTGTTTGAGTATCTCGGCAAGCGGTTCGGCACCTTCCATACCACCGGAAACGTAGAAGAGATTGTATAATTCGTAAGGATCAGTGATACCAGTTGAGGGCCTCTGTGGTGCACGCACAAAGAGGGCCCCGATCCATCTGAGCGATGATATCTCCATGTTTTCCAACGTCCCAACCCGTTGGAATCTGTCCGGCAACCAAGCCGCTGAAGCGGAATGCCCTGGAACGAAGATCGGGCCGCCTTTCTTGATCTTCGTGAGCCACTGGTCGCCCTCTACAGTCCAAATGTCGCGACGCTCATACTTGAAGTTTTCTGCTTCTGTTTGGGCATCTCCGATGGGCTCCAGGTCATGTACAAGTTCGATTTCTTGACTGAAAACTTTCTTCTTGGGATCGTAACCGCGGAAAGGTATGCTCTGTGAACCGTCAGTTTCATTCGATCGAGAGCGTGATTTGGGCGAACTTACGATCAAATGCATACCAGCATGCTTCAATACCTTTTCATCATGATAGCGCAGATCCTTGTCATCGACGGTCTCCCCAATCTTCGCGGCATCTCAGCCAATGTGGAAGGAGCCATTCGTCAGACCGCCATCAAAGTGCTTGATGAAGCCCATCATCCAAACCATCTCAATGCAACCTTCGATGGTGAAATCCCCCTTCGCTTCAATTTCCCATCTCGCGTGCGAGCTTCCTGAGGGGCCAACTTCGGCGGAACCGGCGATAACAACTTCACCTTTCTCTAGGTCGATAATCACTCGAAGCTTGCTAAGTTCCTCGTGGCA
This sequence comes from Xerocomellus dryophilus, assembly GCA_038089495.1. Classification (NCBI taxonomy): domain Eukaryota; kingdom Fungi; phylum Basidiomycota; class Agaricomycetes; order Boletales; family Boletaceae; genus Xerocomellus; species Xerocomellus dryophilus. Next base: position 9,421 of record JBBPKY010000900.1, read on the forward strand.
GCTGCGGGCTCAAGTACGGGGAAATTAAACTTGAAATGGGCACCGAGTACGGCGCTAACGGTTTCCAACACGCCTTCGCCTTCAACACCATTAACAGTCTTGAAGTAAAGAGCATCATCCTGGCAATTGCACGCCGAAGGGCGCTATCCTGGTTCGGGCGCAGGAGAATGCAAGTCGTGATCTCAGCATGGTCTGGGGGCTATCGTTCCGCCGTTCAGATCAGCCCAAATCGGATCAACGCGTGTATACTGAAGAAGGAATGCATAAGTCCAAGTATGCTAAATGCCACCCCCTTTGCTAGAGGTGCGAACACCATGGCCTTTTTGAAGCTTATGGGCAATAGTATTCGTGGCATCGATCAGCCCAGTGCCTCGCGCCATCTACGATAGCGAAGTGAGCATACAACGCGACACAACTGCAACCAGTAGCATGACCTTCTCACCCAATTAAGGCCCAGCCAAAAACGTATACTTGCCCCAGCTCTCGGGGTTTCATCGTTGGAAACGTGGTTAAGAGAGAGAAGGAGAAGCTGGGCGGGTCGCGACAAACTGACGTGATGCCGTCTTTGTTTTGACGGCACCAAGTATCCGGACGAGGTTGACCAACATTATGCGATGGGCCAGCTCTGACTCATCGTCTAACGGGTCTATTTCTCAGCTATTTTCTGACACCGCGACGAAAGGGAAGGATGTAGTCGAGATCCGTTCCGACCGCGGCGTAGATATAGTCGACGAGAGCCTCTGCATCCTGTTTTGAGCCCTGATTGAAAGGAACGACTGTCAACACAGATCCCCGCGCTCCATAGCTTTGGTAAATGGATAGGTAGTGTTCAACAGTCGAGCAACTGCAACGAGAAGTGGTGATGACAACGTAGGCGTCACCGGAAAGAAGATAGCAACACCTTGATCAGACCCTTTGCATGGTCGAAACAGCACCCACCCGTTCCCCCTATCCAACTCTAGTAATCGATACAGGTCCAGATCTTCGGACAATGGCGACTGACGGACGGCGCAAATTGGTTGATGGCCTGATCTCCACGACCGTCCGCATATATGCACCATGACTTCGTTCCTCACCATGGTCCGGCAGATGTCACGAAGCACTAAGCTTCCAAGGATGATGGCTATGATAACGAGCTGTGTATTGACCGGAATGACGAAGTCGGGATCAGAGTGAAGAGGCGACGTGTTATCCAGGTGAAACGCGTGAATCTGCACAAAGAACACAAAGTCAAGCAATGACCAATGACTTGATCCGAATCAAGGGCTGCGAGGTCCTTGTCAGATCCAACCTTCTCGACCACCTCGAGCTGGTCGGGTAAGTCCGAGCTCGTTCGCGGGGGAGTAAGCCGTATTCGTAAGAGAAAACAATGCCAGAACAAAGGGAGGCGGGTATAACGTAGGTTCTCCCACTCATAGCCAGAGGTCTCGTCCACCCCGAGTTGTTGATTGGCCCTATTCAATGCTAAATGGGGTGACTCGGCTTAAAAATGGGGGATTGAGCTACATCTGCGGTCGAGGTTCGGGAGTCTCCTACCGACAGTGGAATGCACCTAAGGAATGGACTTTTCAGCATGCATGCGCAGCCGCTGAACGTGCAAGACTCACGAGCTTCCGGCGATTGGCATTCCAGGTGGCTATTTGTTCTCGGCTCGTCGTGAGGTGAATTGCTTTAATATGCGCGCTACAACTTTTCGTGCTCTGAGGCGCTTGTAGTGATCCACATCGGTCGTCTGTGAAGACCGGCAGAGAGGCCAAAGTTGAATAAGGGTACTAGTGTGCTCCACTGACGTTGGCGTTGCAGTTGCCATCGGATCCATTGTCAGAGACTTCGGTGATGTGCTCAGAGAGCGGTCGACGCCGTATGGTCAATTCGGAGATACCGCGTGCGGGTGGGAGGGTGATGGTGAGGCCCTTTGCGCGCGTGTGGGGCTTGGACGTCTGAGGGTCGGGGCAACATGGCCTGTCTTACGTCATTTGCCTCTGATTGGTTCTGCAAGTAAACAGCTTGACCAACAATTTCACTTGAAGAACCACAGATCCTTCTCACTCTTGGTCGAGGACAAGGGGAGGGACCGGGTGCATTGATAGGTCAGTCAGGTGTTGCTTGCATGCGGTTTCCCAGCCTGAGTGACCACGGGTGCATGCACCAAAATACAAAGTTTTCACCTCGTTGAAAGCCTACCGGTGGCCGTCATCGAAATCATAGGGTGAACGTCGGTCACTAATTTTCACCCAGGCTACCGTCGTTAACTTGCACAAGGTGAATTGGTTGATCATCTCCGCACCATCGTCTCACAATCCACTCGGCACGATTTTTTGCCCCCATCACGCTGCCGATTTCTCTTATCCGGCAGACCTTCTCCCGATGCGCGTGTGATACATGCACGTCGGTCCTACAAACAGTGAAAAGACGCACATTGCATTGCGCGCGCCAGCAGCCTCGCGCTCGGATCGTTTTACCTACTCTTTGGTCACCTCGCACGCGAGATATGGGAACGGCTGAATAGGGACAGCTCGTCCCCTTCGGTATTGAGCCTGAACCTGGCTCGGCCCTCCACGACCGCTAACATGAATGCCGCCATTGAAACAGTGTCGGGCCCATCGTTGGGAGAGGTCAACATGCCAAGGTACCTCGTTATTCGTGTTGTACCCATTTTTTCATTTCATCCCCGTCTCTAGGACGAACGTCGAACATGCAAGGAGCAAAGGACTTTTGAACCCCCCGACCCGAACCCCTAATATGTCATCATCGACATCCACCAGAATCGCTGTATCAGGCGAGTCTGCGAGTGCTTGGAGGATGTTTACGTGATTAGTGAGCGTCGTCGCTGACAGCT
>JBBPKY010000901.1:0-12257 GCA_038089495.1 Xerocomellus dryophilus
AGAGTCAAAAGATTAAGCGAAACATGCCATGATGGTTCCGGTGGTTCCGGTGGTTCCGAGTCCGGAACAGCGCGGGAAAAATGTCGGAACCAGTTCCGGAATGGTACTGGTGGTTCCGAGCCCGGAACGGTGCGGGAAAATTCCGGAACCAGTTCCGGAATGGTACTGGCGCTTCCGAGGTCGGAACGGTTCCGGCTGGGACCAAACTTACGGTTGGATACTGTCAGTTAGCTGTCGAAAGCCATTTGGGTTGGCCTTCAACGTCTTCTTCTGGCTCGCTACACTGGGGCTCCTGCGTTGTCTCATTGGGAGGCCCCTCTGGCTTGCTGCGCCGGCTCTTCTGCTTCTTGGGGGGAGGCTGCTCCGGCTCTGACTCAGAGTCATCATGCTGGACGACCTTGAGCTTCCGCGTCGTCTCGTTGGGGGGCCTCTCTGGCTCGCTGCGCTGGCTCTTCTGCTTCTTGGGGGGAGGCTGCTCCGGCTCTGACTTGGAGTCATCATGCTGGACGACCTTGAGCTTCCGTGTCATCTTGTTGGGGGGCCTCTCTGGCTCGCTGCGCCGGCTCTTCTGCTTCTTGGGGGGAGGCTGCTCCGGCTCTGACTCGGAGTCATTGTGCTGGACGACCTTGAGCTTCCGCGTCATCTCATTGGAGGGCCTCTCTGGCTCGCTGCGCTGGGGCTTCTGCTTTTTGGGGAGAGGCTCCTCTGGCTGGGCGGCCTTGAGCTTTTGCATCGTCTCATTGGAGGCCCTCTCTGGCTTATTGCGCTGGCTCTTCTGCTTCTCTTTGGGAGGTCGTTCCAGCTCGTCGTGGTGGCGCTTCCGCTTCTTGGGGAGAGGCTGCTCCAGCTCTGGCTCGAAGTCATCATGCTGGATGGCCTTGAGCTTCCATGTCGTCTTGTTGGAGGGCCTCTCTGGCTCACCGCGCCAGCTCTTCTGCTTCTTCTCTTTGGGAGGTTGTTCCAGCTCATCGTGGTGGTGCTTCCACTTCTTGGGAAGAGGCTGCTCTGGCTCTGACTCGGATTCGTCATGCTGGGCCTTCTGCTTTTTGCGAGGAGGGGTTTCTGGCTCTGGCTCAGAGTCGTCTCGCTGGTGTTTTCGCTTCTTCTTATGAGCAGGCCTCGGCTCATCGTGCTGGGACTTCTGCTTCTTGCGGGGAGGGGCCTCTGCCTCCGACTCAGAGTTGTCTTGCTGGTCTTTCTGCTTCTTCTCATGAGAGGACTTTTTTCTCAACTTCTTTTTGTCCTTATCTTTTCCAGAGATAACAAGCTAGGGTCATTCTATCAGTGTAATCTATAATTGTAAGCAATAAAGTGAAAATACGGTCATGGTTCGCTCTTTGGCTGATCGGTTCTGTAGAAACTGTGCCATTAGATCACGAATAGGCCAACCGCTTTGATATTTCATAAGGAATGGCATATCTATTTGAGCCTGCATATAAAATGAACCATTAGTGGTGCATATATGCGCCCATCTATGGCCTAAAACTGTAGAACTCGCCTTTCGGATGACTGTTTCCACCAATAACTTGTCCTTCTGTCGACTTAGCGAACAACTTGTATTGAAATGCTGCATTACAAGTTTATGAATACGATCCTACAAGTAAAATCAGTACTATGTATTAAAAGCATCACAGAAGATAAATGGTTTACGCATATGATGTTATACTTCACTTTCTGATTTGTCAGTTCCATGGAGTCAATAATGGAATAACCATTGCATTGTCCAGGCCGTCCCTTTGGTCTAGGAATCAATTCCTTGGATTTGTCCAGGTGAGCCTTTTCCTTCTTGTGCTTCTTTGCTTGCTCATTCCCTATCACACATACACATCAACCTTTTGAGCTGCATGCTATTACTCACGATTGATGGTGTCTACCTCTCCATGAAGATCGGTGAGTGATTGGCCAAGTTTGTCGAGTCTGGATGTTTTCTTCGGTTTTGCCATGGCTTGGAGCACAAAGAGATAACAAGACTAACGGGGCTAACGGAACGACACCACTAAATGTCACGTGATCCCAGGCGATTCAACACGCTATCAGTTAATCATCATCACTAGTATCCATATTTCCAGCCCCTTCGTCTTGACTTGGAGAAACATCTGCCATAACACTCTCCCTGCTTCTATCTATTATACCCCACTCCTTGCGCGTTTCAACGAGGCCAATGACTGCTCAAAGACTTCGAATATCTGTGATGAAAGGCGCTCTCCGAAATGTCATATAGACATTCTCCTTTGCTGTGTCTTTCCCCTTGGTATTCCATGGTGTGATGAGTGCTAGGACAACTGTTTGACCACTGAGGTTGACAAAGAATGGATCAGCTGGTAAGGTAATAACCAATATCTTCTCGAGGTCACCATAGCCCAAGATTGTCAAAACTGCCGCATGTGCTTCATAGACAATCTCATACTGTATAGTAAAGTGTTAAATATTGTTGTGTATACACTCAGACAAGCGCACATACCCAAATATAACAATTCTTCCGTTCCAAACTTCCTGACCTCTGGGAAACGTGCCGTGTTCGAAAGCTGTCACCACCATTTCGAATTCTAACCTTTCCAGCTTAATATGTCGGTGTTTCGGGCGGTAAGTGACGCTTGACCTCAGAGTCATGCTTTCTGAGAACTTGTCCAAGGTATTTGGCGATCTTCATGTAGAAAACTATAGTGTAGTCACTAAAGAAAAAACTACAGTACTCGACGACCGAATAAGGCCGTGCTTATGTAAGCTACTACTGTTCGAACCCATACGAAATGGATTTACAACACTTCAAGTGCAGCTCGGCTTCAATGGATTTGACCACCTTGTATGGGGGACGAAGAATATAATTATCATCTAGTGTGTAGCTCTGTGTCAGTGTAGATTCATCAAACTGTATTATGACATACAGCCGACAATGGCCCGTTCATAATTGGTTGGCCCATCATCTTTGTGCTCACCGATTTTTTGAAGTTCGTCACATAGATCATAGCGTACAAGTATTTGTTCCAGGTAGATCATATGAAGGACTGATTTATTCAAGTTGCTCCAGGGGCGTGCTCGGGACCGAAGGCTTCATTGGAGCATACTGCAAAACCTCTCCATGTAAAAGGTCCACATCGTCCAAACTGGTCCACATTCCCGAATACCATCTGCGAGATGGAGTAAACCGTGAATTGTTAATGTGCAAGCTGGTAGGCACTCTACACAGTGCTGGTAATAATATCTGAAAAGTTAAGATCAGGACAGGCGCCACAAACTTGTCCAGCTCGATTGTGCTTACCTTTCATATTTCCTAACCCAGCTGATAAGACGCTCCCTGATATTGTCGACTTCCTTCAAGGTGATGCAAAACTGCAACATAATCTTCATGATCTCTCCGAGCTCACACATATGTTTGTAGTATTTTTGCTTGTGAAGTCGCCTGTGTAGCAGTTTCGGCGCGAGGTAGATGAACCAGAAGCACCACGACTCAGCAGTGAAAAATGTTCAGTCACTTGCAATATTGCTGAGAACACGCACAAAAGCGGCAGGTATGTGCTGGACAGCCGCCGCAGTTTCCTGTCCAATCTGAACCCAAATATGTGGTTCGATCCCGAACTCTTCTGCTCCTGCACCCAAACCTTTGAAATTCCCAGTTCAGAAGTCAACAAGATTAGGGATGACATTTTCGAGCAGAATATGGAACCACTCCCAGGGTATTGACCGAGCATAGTCGAGAGATTGGACACGGGACATTGCCGGAATGTCTTTGATTCCTGTCTCCTTTGCGATATGTTCCTTCTCAGCCTTTGTTGTAGCTGCGTGTATTGCGGTAGCAGTCTGGATGAAATCATCATGCCATCGAAGTAGGAGGGTCTCAGGATTCCACTTTTGTGGATTGGTGATACTCTTCGGAGGATCAAGAGGAACATAGTAGGTTTTTCCGGTTCTGTGGATAGCTCGTATCTCATAGGAGCGGCAGGGATAGATCACATTGTGACCTTTGATTTTGAGAAACTTCTCGATAGCCACTATGTCTCCAAGCTTAAATAGAAAGTACGCACGTAGATCAAAGGTTACTCGTTCTACGGCATCAAATGTCTTGACCCCATATGCAAGCTCAGCAGCTTCATCATCAAGCGGTGACAGAAAGGATGCAAGATCTTTAGGCTGTCTGGGGCCAGGAATTATCCCGATGCATATGAGGTACTGTAGATGGGTGCGTATCTGTGGAGGAAGATTGTAATTTTGGAGCAGGATTGGAGTCGCTGAGGGTCCCTTTCGCCGTCGCTTGAACAACAAGTAACTGTCTGTACATAGTGAGAGTGCAACGTCGTGTGGTCCTGAGAAATGTCGATGGTTAAGCTTGACACCATCAACTACGACCCTATGTCGCAGCAATCGTTGGTAGTGAGCCCCATCAAACACATCTAATATCTTCCTGGGTTGTTGCTGATATAGGGATCGATAGGACATCTTCTTTATCATCTCGACACTCTGGAAGTAGCCTTGGAGATGAGGAATCAAGGGAAAGTAGACGAAGCAGCGACGGGCCTTGCCGGCTTTGAAATGGGGCTCGTCGCAATATGGACACGATTGATGGTGGATAAATTTCTTGGTATATGCAACACAAGCATTGGGGCAGCAATCATATGTGACAGGTTTGACTCCCGACAGAATCGCCATGCGATGAAAAATCGTATATTCGGAGGCAATTTTGAGTTTGTCACGGAAAATGAACCGCAACTGGTCAAAGGCCTGTCAGGGCATTTTACTCGTAATGAGTAGGCTGAATGCCCGGACATTATCATGATCTTCTTCTGAGAGTACCTTGCTGCCTATATCAATCCAAGTCACGCACTGGTCTCGGAGCACTACTGACTTGGGCACGTACAGGCCGAGTGAAGTTCCTCATCGCGGCTCGCTTTACTCTTTTCGAGCCCTTCAAGCAGCTCCTCGTCTCCAAAAAGCTCACCATCTGGCTGATTTTCTTCGTCGTTCTCCATCCACACCCAATGCAAGTCCTCTGAGTTGACATCGCTGTTTGATGTTGTTGTGGATGCTGAGCATAAGGACTCAGAGACAGATGTCCTGCTTTGTTTCTCATCCAAACCCGATCCTGATGAGTCCGATCCTCGCCGATCGTCCATAATTACATCCTCATCTGTATTGTCATCATAGGTTAGATACATAAATTGTACCGCGGTACACAGTAGTACCCATGCCCAAGTCCCCCCTCGTGGAATCATCTGCATCAGACTCGATATTGCTCCCATCATCTGATTGTTCCATATAATCAGATGGCTGAATCATATCTTCTTCTCCTGCTTCAACAACCGACTTGTAGTGGTAAAATCTTGCAGGTCGACTGAGAATCTTGCCACAGGTGGGGCGGCACCAGCAACGTTTCCTTTCACCTGGAGGCATGATGAACAAGTATAGTCTGGGAGAGCAATTGGAAGCAAGTGCTTGTGTGGTGGTAGGGTTAGTTGGGAGTAATCGTGCGGCATGCATAGGTGAACATGCTGATGTCAGCATGGCTGTGCTTGGCTGTGCGTCGACACTGCGGGTCACGATGGTCAAGACTGTTCGTCTTGCTAGTGAGACACTTCCCCACGCACCCTGGGTCTTGCACCTCGTATTTTAGAAGCATACATCTGTTGTCACTGATACCACATAGTACTAGCGCTATATGGCTGCATGGACACACCCTGGATTCTAAGGCATGTGGTGGCATGCCCTTGCTTATTGCGCAATAGGGCTGTTGCCGTCTGGGAACACTGAAAAGGCGGCGAGAGCAAGGGAGTCTGGGTTTTGCATAGTAGGGGGCTTAGAACGTTTACATTTACACGTGTTGTCATCACTCACCGCCTCTCCATCACGGTTTGGCTCATTTGGTTTGACTCTTCTTGTCACCGTGGCGATGGACATGCGAGGGTAGTAACAGCAGGTTGCAAGAGGTATCACTAAAGTTTTAGACTCATCATATAAGACAGGAAATGGACAGCTAAGAGGAAATGGCTCAACTGGGTAATCACTAGCCACCGTGGCACTAATTAGTCACGGCTGAGTTGGTGATGGGGTCGGTGGCTGTCGTACGTCGTTAGCAAGCTGACATTGAAAATCAGGAGCGGTTCGTGTTGGAATTCTGGTATTTCTTATTCAGAATTATTATTCCTGATACCAGATTCTAGAGCGGTCTATGACCTTATCTTTACGCTATCCATATTACTCATCCTTATCTTTAGTCATAGATATGACATCATTTCTTATCTCTTATCATGACGTCATTATCACGCCATATGGTGTCATTATTGCACCATTGCTTATCAGCCAATCACGGCTTACCTTCTTATCTCCTTATCATACGATAATAAGGTTTATGTCAATAGGTACAAACATACCTAGACACTATATAAGACAGGCCTTACTGCCTATCTCAATAACGACTTCAGTTGTTCTACACCTCCACTTCAGTCCACTAAGAGCGCTAGCATCCCACTAGTCTCTGATACTGCTTCACCTTGTTTCACAACCAAGAACCATTATCCTACGTGAGTCTCTCCACTAGGATTATCATATCCCTTCATGTTCCTGCGCTATCAGGATTGTATTCCCGATAGTTCGGGGTTGACGTCGAAGATCAGTGGCTGACAGTTGGCTGATGGTGAATAAAAGTGACTCCACTGCGTCACTGAAAATATGTGACTGTCACATTGGTGATGGTGTCACTTATTTTGTAAGCATTGATGACGCCATCACTGATATTAGGTGATTTTACTTTCTTCAGTGGGATGATGCTGAAGAAAAATCATTATTACTGAACACCTTAAACGATGCGACCCCAATGGGTGTTGGCCCTCGATTAATTGGATCAAAACTCCTCGTGTAAAACGTCGTGATTTTTGCATGGTGGAGAGGGCCGAGTGGGATGACCCCTCACTGGTGGACCAGGTGGAAGTGGTAGGATAGGTGCTGACTGCACCCGAACGCAAGCTACTGACTACTACTAGGACGCCAGCCACTGCGCCAGGACCCCTGCTGATCGGAGGGGCTCCACTCCGGACGGACTCCAGCTCCAGCTCCCCCAGGCACAATGGCAGAACTCGTTGTTTCATTCAAACTCGAAGTTCTAGACGAGGATCATGGCGAGAGGGAATTCTACGATTGCTTGGAGACAAAGGGATAATTGAATCATTCTGGGTAACACGTGAGCCGACGGCGCTACCACTCAACAAAGATATCCAAGAGGGATGCAATGAAACACACACCTTTATAAGCAAGAAAAATCTGGCTTTTCTCGTAGAAAAGCTGCGGGAGTCACAGCCGGCGACTTGGGTTGCTGAATCGGATTTACTCTGGCCAAGTAGTGCGAGAGCCCTGGCGATGTAGTATGATGGAGACGGCTGAACGATGACGGACTTGCGCACAGTCGGGTGAAACCGAGGAGCTGAAAGTAGACGAAGCTTACCTTTTCGGCATCGTTGAGCGCCAGATCCCATGACTGCAACCGCGCTCGCGATTGGTGTGTGGTGCTCAGAAATCGCGATAGAGACGGGAGTTCTCGACAGGGCATTTCAGCCATCACCAGGTCATCGTCAATCCACGGGGAGTTCGGCGAGTGGGAGCTGAGAAGTTGGCTGCAAGCAATCAGGTCAGATTCGGGTAGTCAAAAAGGATGGGATTGGGGAGGGCGTCCCTGAGAGCGTAACTTATCGTCTTCGCGTCGTTTCTGCCACGTGCAAGATACTTACTGTCGGGCGGCAGTGCTATACAGTGAATCACACTGGAGAACTTGATGATGATCACCGGCAGAGCGAAGCCGCCTGTCCTCAGAGCTGGGTATCGTCGCACGGTCGCAGCATGCGATAACCTCGCCATTCGGTGAGAGAGCAATAGGACACCTTGGGGTTGGGGAAGAGACCATACAGAAGATTCCGGAGTGCACCTGGGAGTCTGGGACGTTGGTACGCGGATCGCGCATACGTCGACGTTGGGACCCCAATTTTGACACTCAAGACAGAGCAACTTACCCGGACCCCCACACAGCTAGTAATAAATCGCTTACAAATTTCTCCAGCGTCGACCCCTTCGGGCTGTTTCATCACGATGAAAATATGTGCCGATGGTCTGGAGGTATTGTAGGCAGTGCGAGAATCTATTCGTGGTAACTCTGAGCGACCGCGCGTGGACGTGAGAGGAGTTTACCAACGTCGAAGCGTTGCTCAGTTCGACATTCTGCGCGCATAAGTAGGCATCGACAGACGATATCGCGTATGTTGTTAGAATGAAAGTTGGGAACATTCTGTGTACGAGGTCATTTTCAGGGACCAGAGAATTTGGTGTGTCAGCTGGGTGTCACAGCGGGCGACATCACTCTGAGCAATGCAGCATCCGCCGTGTTCGCGCCTGCGCCTGGCTCGGATCGGGAGTTCCTCACAGACACGCAACCCCAGGTCTCCAGATGGGATCCGGGTCAAATTTGAGCGCTCGTTCACGACTCCCGCTCGCCGCCCACCTTCGACCAGGAATGCACAGGGCCCGCAGTCGTAGCCATCCCTCTGCCACGTCCCACGCTGACCGAAGCCACAGGTCCAGGCGAGACCTCGTCCCAAGAGCCACCAAACCCTTGTTCTCCATTCCCAAATGCCTCAAACCCAATTGGCCCGCAAAGGACCCCGCCGTGTCCGTCCATCGCGCTCTCCTCGTCTCCAAAATCGTCTCCCTCATTTTCGATTTTATTCGCCTGTTCGACGAGTCGCCCGAGTGTGAAAAATGGGATCGCACCTCGGGCAAATGCACCCTCGCCCTCGCCCTCGCCCGAACGTGTCGCACTCTGAGCGGCGTTGGATGCGCTCTGGATGCCTCTGGACAGCCTCTATCCACTGATAAAAGTCTTGCCACGCCGCATGTGGGCCAAGAAACACTATCCCTTTGTCGTGCGTCCCATCGACACTCCTCCTATACTCACCACACATTCGTTCTCTGCAGGTCCGGATGTTCATGGGCGAGAAACAGTGGGCGACCTTTCGCAAATACGCAGTGCGCGTCAGGTCCGTCCGTGATCCCTGCCATCGTCCAACACAACGTCATTCTGCCCTCGCCCGATACGAAAGCGTCGCTTCCCTGGCTTCCGAATCGCACCGAACTTGTATGGAGAAGAACTCAAGATGTCCAACCTGATCGATCCCACTTGTCGCTTCTCAAATACTTTGCAAGTCCGAGCGTGAGCACTATCTCGCTCTTCCTGATCTGCTGGCCAAATCATATCTCTTCCGAACTCGCCGTCCTCACCGATCTCCCGATCTTGTGTCCCAACGTCACCTCCTTCACCGTGTTCTTCCCGCGCTCCTCGTACAGCGACCGCTCCTGCGACATCGGTGACATCGTCCGACAATGGCCTCACCTCCGCGCCTTGCGCAGCTGTGCACCTTCACAACCAGTCATGGATACGCTCACGTCTAGATAGACGCCCGACACCGTTAGCTTTGAGCTCAACAACTCGGCGATGCATGCCATACCTGCGTCACCTCCAGACCATCCAAGGCAATTCGACGGGTTTCCTCTACGGATCGGCGCGGACGATTCGGCGACAGCAGATATGGAGGTGTTGGTGGGGGTGTTGCCGGCCCAGTTGGAGAAGACCCGGTGAGAATATGAAGAGCGTATATGCGTATATCTTTTTTTTTTTTTTTGTTTCTTTCGTTCTCCGCTAATATCCATTTCCGACGTTTCCTTTGATGGGTCCCCGGTCCAGGCAGTGTGCTGTAACTTACTGGCTGCAGATAGTGATTACCGTCCATTGCATGATCGCTATATTCACAGCAGCTCCACTGTCTTCGTCGCCTGGCATGCCGTCGACCTCGGCTGCGCGACCTATCTTTGCATTATGCTCATACCAACGTTGTCTCCTGAACCGGAGTGGTGTGGCACATTGATTCGTGGGGTGACACCACACCCTTTGCTTCGAGTCGGAGTCCTGGCGAAAGTTATTATTCTACTCAAACTTCCCGCTTATAGTCCTCCGATCCGTTCACGTCGGCACGCGGGCACCCTTGTGCTTGTCCGGACACCAGCGCATTGAACTCGAGTTTCCACCATTTGCGACACACAACGAAGAGATGGCAGGAAACCGTTCGACCTATTTTGCCTTTGGCTAGTGATCCATATAGATCATGGCGCGTATGGCGGTCGACTTCGGGCTTGCCACATTTTTTACGGTCGAAACACGACTCACTGCTGGTATCTGGGGATTGCCAATAGCTTGCGACTGTTACACTCTCTTCACTATCCAAAGATGACCGCGACACGATACACGCTTCACTAATCAAACAGATCACTAGTATTCTCTTCGATCTCCTCCAAGGCCGTACGGTTCACAGCCCTAGCAGTAGCAGAACACTTCTATTTGTGCTCCTGCAAGGCCTGCTCGCCAACAATGTCGGAGGCCCGAAACCACCATTGGGTTCCGGTGTACCACTCCTGAGAAGGACGTCAACAAGAGTAAGTTTCCATGATAGCAGGACACACATTGATGTTCTCAGAGGTAGGCATTGTCTGCTCTTTGACAATGTCAGATGCGCAACCTGCCCAATCGTATTCCTGGTCCAACCAATACTAAAAACGGTGTCAGTGAGATTCGTCTTGCACGACAGCACGACATACAGGAATATTTGCAGAGGTAGGCATTGTGTGTGTATAGCGGGGGATTATTGATGCGAAAGAACTGTTGGATTCAGATCGACTTCGAGTCCGTTTTTATATCTCTTCGTGGTTCAAATAAATCATCACACCGATGTATGGGCGCACCTGTTGGCGGGCCGAGTAGTAGCGTCCTTGATCGCACAAGAAGCCTGACATACCGTCAGCGGTCGCCAGCCGCTCTGTACCAACATCCGATTAAATTAAGCATTTTCCGAATAAAGGCTACAATGCTGCAAGATACTTTTTCGGGTCGATGTCACTCAATGGGAGGGCTTGATAAAACCATTGTAGGAATGGATGAAATGACACTGATGATGCGGTGGCATTGATTAGATCCCAGCTAGGAAAGCATGTAATGGTAATTGGAGTGTATACCGTATGACGTCGTAGGAGCACTCGCGTATTCCGAACGTGATAAAAGGAAGTAATATGGGTGCAACCCAGACCACTTGAGTGGAGCATTGATTTCATGACCAAGAAGGGTACTTTCAAGTTCTTTGCCAAGGCGAGCAGTGGCGGCGACAGAAAGGGAGCCGAACAATAATGATCATGCTCCACACGTTTCCAAGTTCTAATGCCGCCGCCGATCTTAGAATTCTTTCTCATCACGATTTACGCCTAGAGGGATCATCAGGCTAGCCTATCAGAAACAAAAAAATGCTGATGCGGTACATGACCGTATTTCGAGAAAAACCTTTTTCGGATCGGTGCGATGATCGCAACTCACCCCACTTGGGGGATATGTGTTTAGCTTGGTCGTGTGGCTTAACCCCACGCTAGTGAGACTTTTATCTTTCTGGGGAGCAGAAAGTTATAAAACCACGAAAGGAAGTGGATGATGCTGAAGAAAAATCTTTATTACTGAACACCTTAAAAGATGGGTGCTGACCCTCAATTGATTGGATCAAAACTCATTGTGTAAAACGTCGTGATCTTTGCATGGTAGAGCTCATTGTTTCATCCAAACTCGAAGTTCCATCAGTGCTTAACCCATAGTAACACATGAACCGATGGCGTTACCTGTTGAACAAGGATATACAAGAGGAACCCAATGGAACACACACCCTTATAAGTAAGAAAAGTCTGGCTTCGTTTGTAGAAAAGCTGCGAGAGCCCTGGCGATGTAACCTAATGGAGACAGTTGGACGATGGCGGACTTGCGCACAGTCGGGTGAGAATGAGGAACTGAAAGTTAAAGACGAAACCTACCTTTTTGGCATCGTTGAGCGCCGGGTCCCATTACTGCAACCACGGTGGGTGTGGTGCTCAGAAATCGTGATAGAGACGGGAGTTCTCGACAGGGACATTTCCCAGGTCATCATGAAACTTGATGAGTGGGAGCTGAGAAGTTGGCTGCAAGGAATCAGGTCAGGTTCAGGTAGTCAAAAAGAATGGGAAGGACCTCCCTGAGAGCGTACCTTATGAGCTTCATGTTGTATTATTCTCGTATGGACTACGGTACAAACGGACTCGGTTAGATCCGTATCGTAGCGGCGCTGTACGCGCCAAGTCCCCGACTCCGGGGGAAACTCCTTTCATTGACAACACGTCCGTGAATATCGACCGCTACGGCTAGGTCGAAGGGTGGACACGAG
>JBBPKY010000902.1:0-12257 GCA_038089495.1 Xerocomellus dryophilus
GTGGGTTGACGGCAAAAATAGATTGACAGGAATAACGTTAGGTATGTAGGTGCTGCAGTGAGACGCTACAGTCAGCGTCACTAATTTTTTCCAAAGCTCGGCACGACTCCAAGGATTTCAACACGATTCACACCTCGATAGTATCCGGTAATGTACAGTTCTGTCTGTTCCTTCTGTTGACTACATTATCGTGCAGGCAGTCGTATTTTGCCGGAATACCCGGTCCCTTGAAAAAAAAAAAAAAAAAAAAAAAAAAAAAAGGTGGGACCGGGTTGGGCATCCGGCCATTTGCCCCCCAGGTTGCACGGTGCCTTGGGGCACGATATCAGCTCTAACAGGTATTGCCACCAAGATCGTATGTTATTTACACTCTCTTTGCTATGTTATCCAGGTGGTATGAACGAGACCAAGTGGGACTTCGTACTTCGATCTTCTGCGGTAGCCTTACCAGAAATTGTTGGGGTGCGTGGAGTTATCAACGGCCGTCCAAGCTCATTCTGTGTACGTCGTTGCGGCAAATCCTTTTTTTTTTTGAGGGATGGGGGTTAATACGTGGGTTCTAGATTCGTTTTACATGATGCCTTTTTGGGTACGTTCCTCTCTTTCACCACCAGTGACGTTTGGTTGCGACGTTTTGGTTTCGCTTCGCCGACGCGTATGACAGTATTCCTTTTCAACAATCTTTCGGGACAAACCGCGTGTGGATCCTGGACGATCTCGTCGTGCTTTTGTCCAAGCGAATACAATGGCAGATCCCGATCACAAACGGCGGGAGGACGGTGTTTTGGTTCTGGATCGGGAACGCGTTGTATCATTCTCTGGTGCGTGTTTTGTATGTGCGGGAGGGGGGCCTGACATGTGGGGCGGACTATGGACGGAACAGCACGGACCAATGCATTTGTATCGAGCTCTTATTTGATTCCGTGCTACACGTTTCGCGGGTCGTGCGCATGATGCAGAATCGCAACGAAAACTACTGAAACCCGTGGTCTCTAGCGACCGCATCCCTTCAATGGGTGACACGAACGAATGACTCCTTGTGCAAATCGGCTCTTACATCACAAGCCTTTTGAAACTGGGGCAGGGCCTCATCAGGATCTCGTCGACCGGCTTGCTCCCACGTTTAAGGTTTCCTCTTGGAGCAGAGAGCACCAGACATCGTCGCCATTGGGTTCCACGAACTACTCCCACACCACCTCGGATGTATGTGACTATTCCCATTTCGCATGTATGTAGGCACGGGTCTGACAAATGTTTTACGACAAATACAGTTACTGAACGCTATAGACGAGAGGGACGTGCGTATCCGCCCTCGGATAGAAGCGCATGCCCACAAGAAGAAGTCTTAACCCTTCGTCGCCAAAGATGACGCAATTGCTCTCTTTGTATGTGACGTGCAGACACAATGGACCGGTAGCGGACCCGCGTATATGGGTAACAAGGGCGCCATAGGCAAGTTCGACCAACTCATCAGTGAGCATCGCAACGGACGCATGTTCGCCGGTTTACGAGAAGGCCCTTTCTAATGCACGTACGAGCGCGCGTTTTTCGTAGCATGTCACCGCCCCATACCAGGGACATGTTCCGCTGCTTAGCATAAGACGAACACCATCACGGATGGATAGAATCATGTACACGACGTACACGGGCTCACCGACTGCGCCGGATAAGTCCGACATCGTTAACTTCATCTTGTACAAGTCTGTCCCCTCGTGTGTCACCCTGGATCATGTACGCCCCTTTCCTATCAGCTTTGCTCGTGATGCGTTCTGCTCATCATGTGTGTGTTGTCGTTTTGTCGGTAGAAACCGGTGCTGTACCTCCATCTCTTTCCGGCGCCTCACACTTTCGCTGCTTCACTATCAATCACTGCAGAACCGCCGTCGACCCCTCCCCGTCTTCGCCTACCCTCGACGTGTACCCCAAACCCCCACCCTTTCGCAACCGTCAAGAAAAACACTGGCCGCACGTTGGACAGCATCGTTGGCTATACGTGGTGACTCGTCGTCGGCCCAGTCAACTGCATCTTCAATCCGATGATCGTGGATACTGCGTGAAGCTGTGACCTGGTCAGGTAAGCTTGGTCATATCTGTTTATCGAGCCATTGCTTTTGTCTTTTTTTTTGGCTGCTGGTCATGTAAGCATGTAAGCATCACCGCTTGCATTCCGGGGCCGTAGATACTCTGTTTGGATTTCGGTCATCTGATTTTTGAAGCACTTGACGGGGTCACATCGCATTCGTGCGCTTCCATTCAGCTCACGTTGCCTTTCTCCATTTCATCAAGGTGTATATCCCATGCGCGCAACTCGGTTGCCCTCAGCTGCTCATACTAGTACCCCCCAGGCTATCATCATTATGTATGTCTGGGAGCATGACGACGCGAGTTCCGCGTAGACGACTTCATCGGCATGGTGCGGTTCAACTCAATATGTTATATGGTTCGAGCACGTGCATAACGCGCCACCACACAAATAATATCGCCACTGACATTTCTAGCAGGCGTACACGTATCTTCTCCTTAGAAACTCGCGCATGGAGACTACGAGGGTGCGATGCGATCGTTCGAGCGTGCACGTGCCTAAATGCAATCCCACCCGAGTCGAACACTCTTTGTGGTCTCACCGGCAAGTTCGCGGACGGCCATATTGCGGTGCATCGAAATAACTTACGATCGTTGATGGGGGTTCGGTGACTTTGGCAGGACAATTCGACAGCGTTTTCGTGAAGCCCTGTATGCCGCGGATCGCATCAAGGAGGAAGGCGGGGCTACTAAAGATTATAAACACGGTCCACGAAAACGTCTGTATATCAACGGACTCCGATCGATGATCATTATTTGGGTTTCTGGTAAGTTATGGTTATGTTAAACATAACTCTATTCCTCCGCTATGCATTCGACATTTCGCCACAGGTTTCTTGCAATGATGCCACACCGTCCCAGAGAGCAGTGTTGACACAACCCTCGACTCGCCATCCCCCATGCCGCTCTTGAGGGAGTAGGCGAAATTAAAATTGATGCAGTTCATGGAGAGATGCCTTGGTTGCCACTCTCAATATGAGTATCTCCTTTTGTTCTAGCAGTGCCCCAAGATCCGCAATTTAGATTTATTGCGCTCTCTGCAACCATCTTGAAATGACCAATCGCATGCTAACATCATCGACTGCTTCCCGTCGGAGTGGGGGCGTGTCACTCGCCGAGCTTCAACTAGTAGTTGGTATAACGTGCCTACACACCGCCTCCAACTTCAGCGAATCAGTTAGCAGTAGCCGATGGTAGCCGATGATCTTGACCAGTCATGACCATCGGCTACCACTACCCAATTTACTGAAGAAGGTCTTGCTGGGCTGACCGTGAGCGCCGAGACGCAGTAACCGAGAATGATGGTGTCGCCTCAGGATGAAAAATACTTTACATAAAAAAATTATTCCACTGCTCAAATGCTACTAGTAGTACTATGCATGGTGACATTTGCTGTATGTATGGGCACTATGCCAGTGATGTTGCCGTGCCGTCACTTTGATGAGTCAGTAGTACAGCCAATTCGGCAACGCAGCAGTCCTACACAGCACTGTGGAGCTCAGTGAACCGTGATATATCTAATAATAAGAGCATCATACCGTCACCGCAAGCCAACTGCGTGGATCAGCGCTATCGATCAGCTGTGGGGGCACTGTAAACAACTACCGGTACTAGTCAGCGCAGCCAGAGTATTGGGTAGCTTACTAAAAGTATAGTACACCATATTTGTCAAAATAAAAAGATCGTCCAGACATCATACTTTTTTCAAATCTATACTTGCCCCGCCGAGCTGTTCAGAACCCACGGTGTATGGACCGAATCCCTGCAGAGCAGTGCTTCACCATGGACCATGCGAATGCACGTGGAGGGCCCTGGTTCCACATTTGCGGGACCAGTACAAAATGACGATAATGAAGCGTAAGAGGGAACCCAAAGTGAACATTGAACATTCTGGTTCCGATGTGTACTTGGCAGGGATGGCCGCGATGAAAGTGAGTCTCGGATCTGCACGACATCTCGCATGTAGTAATCGCCCAACGGGGGCACTCACTGTGTCGATATGAAACTGATACTTACAAACTGGTAACATCTCCGTGGAGGCACACACGGACCGCCCCGCATAGAGAGTTAGATAGAGTAGGGATAAACGGCGGCATACGAAAGCGGAAAAGGGCTGGTCGTCTTGTATTTTATAGCGGTGCCAGGGTTTCTCCGAGTGTACGACGCACGGCTCGACGTTGGCGTTTGCCAGGAACAGAATTTGTTCTTGTTGACAGCTTGTGCCAAGATCTGTGAATCAGACTCGGAGTCTGTTCCGATCGATCAAACCGCGGTCGAAGTGCCATGTGCATGCATCTCCTCGCGGTCGATGCTCGCTACAACCTCAAAAGACGGCCGGGAATGAGGGTGTCATATACTACCGGACGGTGACTTGGCGATCAATATCGGCGCAGGTCCACCCCCGTGATGCGGCGGAAAGTGGGAAGCCCGTCGAGGAGACTCGGTATGACTCGGAAGAGCATTGTGGCGGCGTCAGGGCCGGGGATCTCGCGATGGGCGACTGGACTAAGGTTGCACCATAGCCATACTCACCCGATCTTCATCCCTTAGGTTTTCACCGAAGCCGAGGCTGACTCAGGGAATCTGCGCCGCCGGACGTGCCTGCACTGGTTTACTTGCGCGACAAGAATTGTCGCTCCCCAATCATGCCGAGTTCATTTACTGCGGGTTGGTCCTGTCAAATTGCCTCGGTGATCCGCGTTAGTAGGTCCAGCGCCTGCACTAGGGACGCACTATCATCGACTGTTGCCAAGCAGTGCCCCTACTGAAGCGGTATCATAGGCACTGCCAATTTTGCATTGTTTGCCATTACGCCAGCCCAATCCGCGATCAGCGCCGCACGCGAACTCCGGAGGGTTGTTTGTTTCCCAGATCTGGAGACGTAACTGAGTAACTCACCGTATGCTCACCTCCGGGTGTGAAATCAGTCGTCCACACAGCCATGCGCATCCAGCGGATCGCATCGCAAAGGCGATCCACCCCTCGGAACGTATAAAAGATGGGGGATCAAGCAGACTGAATACACATCACCCAAGCTCTTTCTCCTAGACGTCGACGTGCAATCACTCAGTTTACCCTTAGACCTCCATTACTACTCATAATGTCTCCCGTCAATGCCACCCACGATCTGAAGGCTTCTCTCTCAAACTCAACCATCCCAGAGACCCTACTCGATGTTCTCTCTCGGGCTGTCTATCAATATCCTAATCATGAGCTCGGCTTTATCACCTCCTCCGCTCACGACTCCTCTATCCAAACCAAGACGTTCAGCGAGTTCAATCGATACGCTTTCTCCCTAGCAAAGGCACTCCGAGCCTGGGACAAGCCCGCTGGCTCGGTCGTTGTCGTTTACCTAACTGAACACGAGGACAACATGGCTGCTGTTTGGGCATGTCTACTCGCTGGTTACGTGCCTTGCTTGCAGCCCGCCTTGAGTGCTCAGCAGGCCCACAAGGAGGGTCACGTCACTCACATCAAGAATCTTTTCTCTTCGGCAACCTGGTTGACGAACGAGAGTGGCGCTGACCAAGTGCAGTCAATCTCCGGCCTCGACATCCACTTGCTCTCCGAATTGAAGGCTTCGGCCGAGAAGTTGGACACAGACTTTGTTGTCCACCAACCCAAGCCCGACGATGAAGCCATCCTTTTCTTGACTTCTGGGTCGACTGGTTTCTCCAAGGCCGTCGTGCACACACACCGCACTGTGATCGCTGCGTGCTATGCCAAGGGCCAAAGTTATGGCCTTACTTCACAGTCCAAGATCCTGAACTGTGAGTTTCATGGTTGCCTGTCGAATGCTGTGCTAACGTAGAATCAGGGGTTGGATTCGACCATGTCGCTGGATCACTCGAAATGCATATCACACCACTCCTGTTTGGTGCTTCGCAGCTGCACGTCCACGCGTCCGCCATCCTTTCTGATCCCTTGCGATACCTCCGCTTGATCGAGGAAAAGGTTCGTAATCAATATTGCTCCGGGCTTCATATGCTGACTGTCGTTCGATCTGCACTCAGTCGATCGAAGTTGCATTCGCACCCAACTTCTTACTCGCCAAACTTACACGCGACCTCGAGAAACGCAACGACCTCTTCGGCACATTCAACCTCGCCTCCCTCAGACGCGTCAACAGTGGCGGTGAAGCAGTTGTCAGCAGCACTGCTGTCGCTTTCAGCAGAACTTTGAAGAACCTCGCGAAGAATGGCGATGCCTCATTCGTCATCTCTGCCGGCTTCGGTATGACAGAGACCTGGTAAGTCTCCGGTTTGTATCATTATGGCTGCGTTCTAAGTGGATTGTTTCAGTGCTGGGTGCGTTTACGACCCTATTAACCTGTTGACCACACCTCCCGCGCACGAGTTCTTGGAGCTCGGCACCCCCATTGCCGGGTGCGAGATGCGCATCGTGAATCCCGAAGACGGCGTTACTCCTCGCCCTGATGGTCAGAGCGGAGAACTCCAAGTCCGCGGTCCAATGATCTTTGTTCGATACTACAACAACCCCGAAGCAACGTCTTCCAGCTTTGTTGAGGGTGGTTGGTACCGCACTGGTGATGTCGGAATCGTCGAAAACGGCAAGATGAGACTGAGCGGGCGTATCAAGGACACTGTCATCGTCCACGGTGTCTCTTACGGTATTCCGGAACTCGAGACTCACCTCCAGACCGTCGAGGGTGTCACTCACTCCTTCCTTGCTGCTGCACCCTACCGTGCGCCCGGTCAGGAGACCGAAGGTTTCGTCGTTTTCTACTCACCGGCATTCGACCTCAACGGCGAAGATGCTCCCGCAAAACTCTTTGCTACACACCGCGCCCTCCGCGATGTCTCTGTGAAGATGATCACTCTCCCACCCCAGCTCATTGTCCCTATCCCCGTGGATCAAATGGAGAAGACTACCCTTGGGAAGCTCTCTAGGGCTCGGCTCGTCAATCAGTTCAAGCAGGGGGGACTTGCCAAGCATATTTCCCGCGCAGAGGAGTTGCTGAGCATCGCTCGCGGTGCCAGCTTCATCACCCCCTCCACTGAGACTGAGAAGACGTTGGCTCGCATCTACGCTGACATCTTCAACCTCAACGTGAGCGACATATCCGCGGGCGAGAACTTCTTCGAGCTCGGTGGTACTTCTATCGATGTTATCAGACTCAAACGCGAGGGAGAGTCTGCGTTTGAGTTGCCAGAGATCCCCACTATCCAGATCCTCAAGCACCCCGTTGTCTCCAGCTTGGCGAAATACGTCGACTCCTTGATTTCCAAGGACGCGAGCACCGAGGAGTACGACCCCATCGTTCCCCTCAACCTCACTGGTAACAAGACCCCCATCTTTATGGTTCATCCCGGTGTCGGCGAAGTCCTCATCTTCGTCAACCTCGCCAAGTACTTCCAGAATGAGCGGCCCTTCTACGCGTTCCGCGCGCGGGGTTTCGAACCAGGGCACCCATTCTTCGGTTCCATGGACGAGATGGTGTCTTCTTACGCTGCAGCCGTCAAGCGCACGCAGCCTCACGGTCCTTATGCCATCGCTGGTTACTCGTATGGCGGTGTCGTCGCGTTCGAGGTTGCCAAGCGCCTCGAAGCCATGGGCGACGAAGTCAAGTTCACCGGTCTCATTAACATCCCCCCTCACATCGCCGACCGTATGCACGAGATAGACTGGACGGGTGGTATGCTCAACCTCTCGTACTTCCTTGGTCTCGTGAGCAAGCAAGATGCTAACGATCTCGCGCCAACATTGAGGCCTCTCACGCGCAAGGAACAGCTCGACGTCGTTTGGAAGCTGTCTCCTCCAGAGCGTCTCCTCGAACTCCAGCTTACGCCCGAGAAGCTCGATCACTGGGTCGACATCGCCGGCTCGCTGATCGAGTGTGGCAAGACATACCAACCTGGTAGCTCAGTTTGTGGGTCGATCGTCTTTACTCGTCCACCTTCATTATGCTGACATACTGGATTTCAGCCTCACTCGATGTCTTCTACGCCATCCCGCTCCGTGGCAGCAAGGAGGACTGGTTGAACAAGCAGCTCAAGCCGTGGGGGGGTTTCAGCCGTGGCGAGCCCTCGTATACCGACGTCCCCGGACAGCACTACACGCTCATGGACTTTGACCACGTCCCTGGCTTCCAAAAGATCTTCCGCAGCCGTCTAGAGGCACGTGGGCTCTAAGATCTCTTCACCGTTTATCGCGGAAAGGCGTTGAGGTGTATTCTCAAAATTGAAGGCTTTCTGCCATGTCATTCATTGTCCAATGTACAGTATATATATTTTCCACTTTACTATGTTATGTGTCGTGAGGATACCCAACACACATGGTTGACGGTTTCCTTTTTGTTCTCTAATATTACTATTAGACATGGCACCAGTGTAGTACTCTAGTGTGGTACCTGAGTGTTTATTTCTGCAATTGATTTCTATCTCATTATCTCACGAGAGCGTCCATTCAGCGATGTTATTTCGGGAATGCCCTGTCTTTGATGTGTGCCGGGCCATCGAGTTTACTGCCAGTTCGGGAGGGGTGATGATATGTACTTGTGGTTTAAGCCTGATCAAATGCTCATGCAGTGTGAACCTTCACAAGTCGATTCCACCGAACTTAGAGAACGAGCGACACTGGAAGGCCGATCGGGCGCAAGAGGGCACAAGACGCTAGAAATAATGGTATCCTTATAAGCAATTCCCGCCGGAAGTGAAATAACGGAGCAAACTATCTACGAGAAGTGATAATAAAGTATAGACCGAGTACCGAGAACACGACTTCCATCCGTACAGTGAAACGTCAAAAACGTCAGGGTCGTTTATGGGGATGTAGGCTGGTAATCCAAATTGAGAACTAGCCCAAAATTGTCAGTGGATCGGATCACAGTTCTCTTGCAAGCGCCTCACCAATATCAGGAGTGGTGGAATCGCTGGAAGGAACGAGCTGGTACTGGTTACCGGTGTCGGGATCCGTGACACGAAGAGTCTGACTAAGGTATTCGGGCATCTGGTCCTGAGTCACCCCGATCTGTTGGAGACCCTGAACCATGGCGTCCGCTAAGGAGGTGCAAGTACACAAAGTTAGCATCCTAAATAACGGTACAGGGAGGCACATACACGCAGAAACCTTGACGTGGCGGCCTTCATAAGTATCCGTCGAACGACCAGAGATGCTATTCCCGGGAGGGAGTGAAGCAACGACTAGGTTGTATTCCTCGGAGCGCTTGGAAAGCTCCTCGTCCGCTTCCTCGCTGCCGCGCTTGAATGAGATGAGAGCATTTGTGATGTCAAAGAGAGTAAAATTAAAATCCAAAAGCCGTTTGCTGAGACGATGTTCATCAACGGTTGCTTCCACGTCTCTGTGACTGATACCACTGTTGATGTAATCGGATGAAAATGAGAAGTCGAGGGTACGTTTGGACAAGGCTACGTGAGTTACAGGATAGTTCGTGGTGAGCGGAAGCATTGAATAGCAAAATACTACTCACCGTTCTCTGTCGGCGCAGCAAAAGAGGATGTGAAGAGGACAGCGAGAAGAACGAGAGGTGAAAAGGAGAACTTCATCTTTGGAAAAGCCTTCAATGACTGGGGAAGTGAGCAAGAGCGAAAAATGTCACTGAACTCACAAGGTACATTGCTGGTCCTTATATATCGTTCTCTAGCGTAACTAACCGAGAATCTGAACCCTTCAAGACGAGTGATAGCCTGTAAAGGCGTTTGATGTCCGGAAGGGATACAATCGCATAAATGCATCCGTTAGTCGACAGAATACTACACACGGAAAATGTCTTATGAACGTCACTTACTAGTAGTAACGTTGACAGTAAACGAACCGACATGTGCTAGAATCACGCAATGATGCTATTTCAAGTTGGACGGCATCATTTCCGGGGATTCTGGATGATAATTGGGACCCATGGGAGCTAGCTGGCATGCGTGTTACCGGCGCATCGAGCTTCGAACGAGGTATCAGTTACACGATAGAACGTAAAGACTCAAGAGGGTCGTCTTATTGTCTTCGGGAGAAGAACCCAAGCAAAGTTGACAGCGCCACCCCAGGGTGCGGTGGCGAGCAGGAGCTTGTGCTAAACGGGGATGGTGTAGTTAGCGGGGTGCGCGCTTGGGGGTTGGAGGGTGTGGAGAAAGACGTAGCAAGATTCCTGCAGGTTGCTCGGGGCTCGTCGGCCGAGCATGCAACGTAGACTACGGGTGCGAGTTTGGCAAGTCATGCTACTGTGTGCTCTTCTAGCTGCACTTTTGCCGAGGCAAAACGACCATAAACTCGGAGCTCCAGCCCGATCTGCATGGAACGCCACAAAAACGCACATTTGGTGCAAGGCACGCGACTGGCACGACCCAACGCACTTTTTTGGGTCGCTTAGAGCCCACCAGCCAATGAGAGGTCTTCAAAATTATCATATAGCGCGTCGGAGAGTCGTCAAGTGATAACGTTACTCGTCAGCTCTGCAGATCCGGGGGAGACCCCACATCTGCAAAGCAGCAATATAACGTTATTGTTTGACGACACCGGGCCAACGAAGCGAGCCCTCTCATTGGATGATGGGCATCCAAGCGATCCTAAAAAGTGTCTTACAGCACGCCTAAACCGGCCTAAACCAAATGGGCGTTCAGGCTGGTGCCAGGCTGGCTCGCTTCACTTGTAGATGCAGGTTGGTGGCTCATAATACCGCGCAACTTCGACCCTCGTGAGTCTCAACATCCTATACATAACTGATATCTCTTCTATCTATAAGCATCTCTCACTTAAACGGTCTGGTCCCAGACTAGTAGCAGTTCCGCTCCTTCCTGCGAGAGCATCCAAGCAATCTGAATGGGTCTGTTACAGCCTGACTTGCCGAACTCGCACCTGCAGTCTGGGACGTTGCATGCTCGGCTGACGAGCCCTCCCCCTGAGCAACCTGCAGGAACATTGCTGCGTCTTTCTCCACACCCTCCAACCCCCAAGCGCGCACCCCGCCAAATACACCATCCCTAGTTCAGCACAAGCTCCTGCTCGCCACCGCACCCTGGGGTCGGTGGCGCTGTCAACTTTGCTTGGGTTCTTCTCCCGAAGACAACAAGACGACCCTCGTGAGTCTTTATGTTCTATCCTGTAACTGATACCTCATTCGAAGCTCGATGGGAGGCAGGTTCCATTTCTTCGGATATTGCAGGGACTCGACAAGCAGGTCACACGCATGTCAGCCAGCTCCATCGTCCAAATCCTCATCCAGTGAATCCCCAGAAGTGATGCCGTCAAAATGGCACCGTTGCGTGCTAGGAAGTCTCCATTTCTTCGCCTACGACTGCCGGGACATTTTCGAAGCTCGATGGGCTGGTAACACGCGTGTCAGCCAGCTCCATGGTCTCAATTATCGTCCAGAATCCCCAGAAATGATGCCGTCCAACTTGAAATAGCATCATTGCGTGATTCTAGCACAGTGTCGGTTCGTTTACTGTCAACGTTACTACTAGTAAGTGACGTCCATACTAAGACACTTTTTTTTCGTGTGTAGCATTCGGTTAGCTGGCGGAAGATTTATGGGAGTGAATCCCTTCCGGCCATCAAACGCATTCACAGGCGCCACCACTTGTTTTGAAGGGTTCAGATTCTCGGTTAGTTACGCTAGAGAACGATACATAAGGACCAGCAATGTACCTTGTGAGTTCAGTGACATTTTTCGCTCTTGCTCACTTCCTCAGTCATTGAAGGCTTTTCCAAAGATGAAGTTCTTCTTTTCACCTCTCGTTCTTCTCGCTGTCCTCTTCACATCCTCTTTTGCTGCGCCGACAGAGAACGGTGAGTAGCATTTTGCTATTCAATGCTTCCGCTCACCACGAACTATCCTGTAACTCACGTAGCCTTGTCCAAACGTGCCCTCGACTTCTCATTTTCATCCGATTACGTCAACACTGGCATCAGTCACAGAGACGTGGAAGCAACCGTAGATGAACATCGTCTCAGCAAACGGCTTTTGGATTTTAACTTTACTCTCTTTGGCATCACAAATACTCTCATCTCATTCAAGCGCGGCAGCGAGGAAGCGGACGAGGAGCTCTCCAAGCGCTCCGAGGAATACAACCTAGTCGTTGCTTCACTCCCTCCCGGGAATAGCATCTCTGGTCGTTCGACGGATACTTATGAAGGCCGCCACGTCAAGGTTTCCGCGTGTATGTGCCTCCGTGTACCGTTATTTAGGATGCTAACTTTCT
>JBBPKY010000903.1:0-12251 GCA_038089495.1 Xerocomellus dryophilus
GAGTATTCACTGATCTCGGGGGTGGTAAAACGTCCTACTACACCCTCGACGATGGCTCGACGACTGCCTCGTTCGACGGCGTCGTCACAACGGGTGCAATTGCTGGAATTTTCGAAGAATATCTCGCACCGTCTACGAGCTCCTTGTAGTGCATGGAGAGAGATGAGGGACGGTGACTGCCGTACGAGCGTAGATGCCACATAATGCACCTAGAACTCCGTAGATATCCCCAGGAAGCAGTACCCTTGGACATCCGATCCCTCTGATGAGATTGTGATTCAACAGTGCGCCCAGGACCTCAACGATGTGGATTGCGCAGAGGAAATCTCCTGAATGACAGGCTATAGTCTCCCCGAATTCTAACTATGGTATCGGACGAGAGCTTAGATTAGTACTCGACCGGATGATGCATGGGTCGAAACCCTTGGCAGGTTTCCATCAATGCAAACCGTTCCCAATCGCCCCCATCCATGCTGGCGTCGTCGAAACCTATCATTACATCGACCTAAATTGAGCTCAAGCGCAAGGATGAATATGCCCGTCGGACCGTCATCACAGTATCACCTGAAGGTGCCGAACTGACCTTCGACGAGTGTCGGATCTGAGTTGAACTAGCTCAACAACAAAATTCGCCGGGAAAGCGGACCTTACGACACGCAAGTCATCGATAGATCTATCGTGAATCATGCTCTCGTGAGGAGCCTTCAGAATGCGCTTCGACCCGCAATGCACACCCGGTGCCCGACGCCCACGAGCCGCCTGCGCGCTGGTTTGCCGATCAAAAAGACGGGTTTAACGGAAAAGAACGAGAGCCATGCATGATGAGCGGGTTAATCGACCATAAAGACAGACGTTCCACATCTTCTGTCAATGTATCTTCTTGGTGACGGTAGTGTCGACGCTTCGTTCGATACGATATTCTCGTCTGCTTGCGTCCACTCCCCCTTGTCCCCCCTTGTATGCCACATCATGATAGTACGATCTCGACTCTCGACACGGCTGGGTCGCAGATCCGTCGGGTAAAGCCGATCAGGAGCAGCCCCATCTAGTATCGCTCGCCAAATCCTATGCACGGGTCAGGGCCTATCCGGTAGCATGCGGTGCAGGGAACGAAGAAGCCGGGAACGGGGTTTTGACGGGTACATAGATGCATGACGAGCATTGCGAGTCCGATTCGTGCGGATAAGCGGACGAAACCCGACGACTTATGCTGGTAAGGTCATAAATGATGTGCACGAGGAAGAGCTACATCCAAGGCCGATACCAAGAGTAATTCTTATCACGGGATGGGAACTACAACAGAACGGCAAAGGGAATGCACACAAACGAATTCAAACGCGAGAATGAACACAAACGCATATTCAGTAGAGGTAGGGGGCAGCCTCACGAGTCTTCTAGAACACAAATAAGTGACCGCAGGAACTGGATGCGGACCCTATAGATCGCCCTCTATACAACCTTTCCTTGGGGCGAGGCATGCTCTCCCGCGCCGTTCTGGGGTGCGGCGCAAGCGCTTGCAGAGGAAGTCTCCGGCTGCAGTACGAAACGAGTTAGACAATTCTCACTGCGAGCGGTACTCGGGTTTGCTCTACTCACGTGGAGATCATTGCAGCAGAGCTTGGCATGGGGACATGGGTCGGAGGGCGCGATAGTCGAACATCCCGTGCCCTGCCAACCACTAGGGGTCTGGTGTCGCGCACAACGTCAGCATGGGCTCGGCAGCAGCAGACGAACACCGCAACTTACGTCGGAGGCATTGTCGCAGCACACTGTCGTGCACGCGTTGGTAGCAGCGGCAGCGACGATGCCAGTCATGGCGAACAGTGCAATGAAAACGGGGGTGAAACGAGCAAACATGTTGGAGAAGATGTGATTGGTTGTGTAGAGGTGTAGAGTGTTGACTTGCTCGTGTACCGCGAGCCACCTTTTATAAGAGACAAGCATGAGCTATCCAATCTGAACGTACAGTCATGGCAAACGGTTTGCCCTATCTGTGAGGTGTTTCTCCTTGAAACGACTGCGGTTGTCAGTGTTCAGAGGAAGGTACTCCGAGGATGTCCGGTTGTTCCGCAGTCAAGGCTTAGGTCGTCGCGAGCATGTCCAAAGCTCCAAGACTTGGGCCTCGTGAGTGGATGCGACCGTGAGCAGCCGACATGACTGTCAGGCAACCGCAGTCGCAGTCGCAAACAAGACGAGAGTTGCAAAACTCGAGTTTCACTACAACGGAACTGTATTCATGCCCCACTCGTATCTGGAAATATATTTCCTAGCTGGAGCAGATCCCGATGCCATGCGAAGCTGGAGGTCAGATGACCGCCAAGTCATGGTTGAATCCGTCGGTTTGATGGGTATTTCCCTCATAGCTCGAAGACGTAGGGTGAAATGGCGTCTCTACCAATGGGACGCCGCATGACCCCAAGAAATTAAATCCATTCCACGACCCTGTGCCGATCTGTAGGATGCTTCTGGTAGCCTGAGCATGAGCCTTTGCGGGGTGCGACATCCCAGTATGGGTCGACAAAACGTGCGGTAGTACTTGGTGATACCGAATGGATGAATTTGCTGCAGCCTTGACTGAATTGTAGGCCTGGAATCGCATCATCTGAGCTTTACGTGGAGAGGGAGAATGGAGCAGAACGAGTTTGTCCCTAGTAATCGCATCGACACCTACCGACATAAGTATCGGAGTGATCCTGGAACACAATCACCCACACGGCAAAAAAAAAAATACGTACCCGCGATTAAACCACTTGCTTCCGAGTTCCAAAACATCGAGTGACAAGAACGAAAAGGTACGAGGGAGGAGCGAGACTCCTAATCATACTGTCCGCATCGATCAGGCTCCCTCGGCATCGAAGATGGCAGATGTCCCTCTCAGAAACCGAGCAAGATGGTGGCCTGAGCAAGCGAGGCACGAGCCGCCGTGAGAAGCGAAGTGGCACGTCTTTCTTGCTCTCGTCCACTTCACTGCCTCGCAGCTCTTCTCCTTGGCCTAGTCGTTCTTTCCGCACCCGCCACCCCCTCACAGATTTCTTACAGTCCGAGTCTTATATTTGCCCGATGCTGTTTCGCTCGACTCTTGTCGAGGCGCAAGCTTCGCTGTTCGGCTACTCATCCCACAGCTCGCTTCACCCGACAGTTCGGGCACAGTCTCGGGTAGGAAAAAACCCTTCGGTTTTTTCGCCCACAACATCATGTTCGTAGCACGTCATCCATATATTTCCGCTCGTATACATCCCCTTCCGAGTCACTCAGCAAACTAAGCTCGACACGCATAGAATCCCAATTTGCGAAACCTCAGATGTCATGCGATTCCAGGCCTACAAGCCAGTCAGGGCCGCAGCAAACCCATCCATTCGGTATCACCAAGTATTACCGCACGTTTTGTCGACCCATACTGGGGATGTCGCACCCAAAGGCTCATGCTACCAGAAACATCCTACAGATCGGCGCAGGGTCGTGGAATGGATTTAATTTCTTGGGGTCATGCGGCGTCCCATTGGTAGAGACGCCATTGCACCCTACATCTTCGATCTATGAGGGAAATACCCATCAAACCGACGGATTCAACTATGACTTGGCGGTCATCTGACCTCCAGCTTCGCATGGCATCGGGACCTGCTCCAGCTAGGAAACATACTTCCCGATACGAGTGGGGTATGGATATAGTTCCGTTGTGGTGAAACTCGAGTTTTGCAACTCTCGTCTTGTTTGCGACTGCGACTGCGGTTGCCTGACAGTCGTGTCCGCTGCCTACAGTCGCATCCACTCACGAGGCCCATGCCTCGGGGCTTTGGACGCACTCACCACGACCTAGGTCTTGACTGCGGAACAACCAGACGTCCGGAGTACCTTCCTCAAAACACTGGCAACCGCAGTCGTTTCAGGGAGAAACATCTCACAGATAGGGCAAACCGTTTGCCATGACCATCCATGCATTCAGACTGCATAGCTCATGCTTGTCTCTTATAAAAGATGGCTCGCGGTACACGAGCAAGTCAACACTCTACACCTCTACAGAACCAATCACATCCTCTCCAACATGTTTGCTCGTTTCACCCCCGTTTTCATTGCACTGTTCGCCATGACTGGCATCGTCGCTGCCGCTGCTACCAACGCGTGCACGACGGTGTGCTGTGACAACGCCTCCGACGTAAGTTGCGGTGTTCGTCTGCTGTTGCCAAGCCCATGTTGACGTTGTGCGCGACACCAGACCCCTAGTGGTTGGCAGGGCACAGGATGTTCGACTATCGCGCCCTCCGACCCGTGTCCCCATGCCAAGCTCTGCTGCAATGATCTCCACGTGAGTAGACCAAACCCGAGTACCCCTCACAGTGAGAACCGTCTAACTCGTTTCGTACTGCAGCCGGAGACCTCCTCTGCAAGTGCTTGCGCCGCACCCCAGAACGGAGAGCAAGCCTCTCCCCAAGGAAAGGTTTTGTAGAGGGCGATCTATATGGTCCGGATCCAGCTCCTGTGGTTATTTATTTATGTTCTAGAAGACTCGGGAGGCTGTCCCCCACCTCTACTGAATACGCGTTTGTGTTCGTTCTCGCGTTTGAATTTGTTTGTATGCATTCCCTTTGCCGTTCTGTGTGTTGTTCCCATCCCATGATAAGAATTACTCTTGGTATCGGCCTTGGATGTAGTTCTTCCTCGTGCACATCATTCAAGACTTTACCGACATATCCCAGCGGTGAAAGGATGGACATCTGAGCAAACTGAATCGATCCACGACTCGTCCTAGTCGGAAGCTCCGCCACCCAACGTGAATCACCGCACCCGGCCGAATGCGCTCTGACGCATGGACGTGACTGGATACAAGATCTGTCACAACGTCATGTGAGCGTGAGTCACGTGACTGACGCGGAACCGTGACTCGTGCGGGCCATTAATTAGTCTTGTCGTCCTCACCGTCTGAGTCAGACAAGGACCAGCGCCATCATGGCTGTCTCGATCGCTGGCGATGGCAGTGACGACGAACTCGACTGGGAGGAAGTCCACGTCCCAGAGCAGGGGCAGCAGCTCGACATACCTCTCGAGCTCGAGCTCTCTCCCCCTACCCCGCAGCGAAACATTGAAATCACGCTCCAAGCGCGGCCCAAGAAGGACGACGCCAAGTAAGTACTCTTTACTTCTGAACTCGTCCGATCCGGCCTGAACGTGGACAGGAAAAATGCGGCCGCTGCCCTGCACGCGCAACGCGTTCTTCGAACGACCAGCCACAAGATACATACTGTCTCCCTCCTCGCCAATGCTCGGATACGAAACAGGTGGATCAACGACCCCTTACTCCATGTGAGTGCCTCTCAGTTCCTCCTTCATCCTATCCATTTCCACACCTCACCCTCTGCACGGCTGACTCATTACACTAGGCTCGGCTCCTCTCCATTGTCCCGCTCGCGCTTCAGAACAGATTCGCAATGATACACAAGTCCCGTATTGCGGATCAAAACAAACGTGGTCGCTTATTCGAAGCGGCCGTCGATCGTCTTGTCACCTGGTGGTGTGAGACCTTCTTCTCCGTCACGCCCACCGGGCACATCAGGAGTAGGACTTTTGAGGAGGTCGAGGACGAGATCTCTTTGGACAGCGATTTCGACGAGTCGGGGCCTGACGACAGTGGTTATGAACGCATCCGGAGTGTTGAGTCTCTCATGAAACATGTACTGATGCAACGTGGGTCCAGAGATACGAGCGCGCAGCTCTTCACTGCCCTGTGTCGGGCACTCGATATTCCCGCGAGGCTTGTTGTCAGCTTACAGAGCGTTCCTTGGAAATCGAAGGTTGGGAAACCACCTCCAAAGAGAGCTGGCTCCAAGAGCAAGGATAAACTGCCACAGAGATCCGCCGATGACCGCGAAAACCTTGAGACCGATGATCAAAGTGAGGTGGGCATCGCCGTACCGCCTTCCAAGTACAAAGGTGCATCTAGACCGGATCACGTTTACCGAACTTTTTCTTGAAAGAACATGCCGTCAGTATGTACTCACATCTTGATTACAGGAAAGGGAAAGGAGATAGCAAACCCGATCATTAAACTTCGCAAACAGAAAAGTCAATCTGCTAGCCGGAATGGATCGCCTGCCATAGGCGCAAGATCACTGAGTATGTGTAGCACGTTGCCGCTTCGCGTTCTGTCTAAGCGATTATGTCAATTGTGTTCAGAGTCACCGGATCCGACGACCACACCACCTGTCTTTTGGACGGAGGTGTTCTCCCGTGCGGACTTGCGTTGGTTGCCCGTGGATCCCATCCGCGGTATTGTCAACAAACGCCACCTTTTCGATCCGAGTCATATTCAAAACACAGGGGCAAGCAAAATCCCCATCAGGCAAGATAACCGAATGCTGTATGTCATTGGTCTAGAAGAGGATGGCTTTGGTCGCGATATCACAGCGCGGTATGCCCGTGAATATACAGCTAAGGTTTCCAAGGTACAGGCTGTCGGTGCAGGTCCTGCCGGTGGGCGTAGAGAATGGTGGGCCAGACTCGTGCAGTCCATCACGAGACCCTATCGCCTCGTATGTATAACCCGAGCTCCGTGGATGGAACGGAGATGAACGCATTCTGATCGTGTCTTCTTTTTGTTCACAGCAAAGAGACGACCTCGAGGACGATGAATTACACATGCATCAATTGACCGAAGGCATGCCGACCACGATCGCGGGCTTCAAGAACCATCCCTTGTGCGTCCGTTTTTTCTTTCTCTTGGAATTTTTTGTGGGGTGGGGCTAACTTATCCTTATCACGCCATGTTTTTTTAGGTATGCCCTAGCTCGTCATCTTAGGCGCGACCAAGTCATTGATCCTCCCACGGAGCTTGGCAAATTCAGAGGGGAGCCTGTATATCCACGTTCGTCCGTGATTTCCCTAAAGACTGCGGAGAATTGGATGCGACAGGGACGCATAATACGTCAAGGGTGTCAACCCATGAAAATGGTCAAGCAACGCGCGGTGACCGTTAGTCGACAACGGGAGATGGAACTCGCGCTCGAACGGGCTAAAGTAGAAGGGCACGCCGGCGGTGATGAAGAGGTGATGCAAGGGTTGTATGCACTTTCGCAAACGGAGGTGTACATGCCAGAACCTATCAAAGACGTGCGTCTATCATTTTCCATCTCCATCTCCATTTTCTTTTGCCTTTCTCCCGCTCTCCTCCCCTGTTCCGGGGGTTGACGAAACATTTCCTCTTCTGCACAGGGGAAAATCCCAAAGAACGATTTTGGAAACATTGACTTGTACGTGCCTTCCATGTTACCGGAAGGCGCGGTACATATCCCATGTACGTGTACCCGAATTGCTTCTTTGCCCATCTGCCGAGCTTGGGGTTAATTTATCGGGGGCGGGTAGATAAGGGGGCTGCGAAAATAGCCAAACAACTCGGGTTCGATTATGCAGAGGCGGTGGTGCGTGCCACTTTTCCTGATCGAACACGCGCACACTCATGATTTCATTTTCGTTCGGGTGACGTGTTTCCATTTATCGATCTAGACGGGATTTGAATTCAGAAAACGAAGAGCGATACCTGTCGTACAAGGCATCGTCGCCGCCGCCGAGAACGAAAATGTGATCGTAGAGGTATGTGTCATTGTCGGGTTCCCATCACACCACTTCACATCCCATACGTGCCTACCCATTATACCGTTCCTGCCGTTTGTGACTGACGTGACCTTTTTTGGTGGTGATCTAGGCGTGCCTAGAAGCGGAACAAGATGCGGAAGAGAAAGCCCGTGCAAAGCAGTTAGAGCGGGCGTGTAAGCGGTGGATACGACTCGTGCAAGGTCTCCGTATTCGGGAACGACTTCAGAAACAATATGCGTCGGGTGAGGCGGACGAGCAGGGTGCGCCCCCTGAAGAACCACCGCAACAGCCACTGCAAAGACGAGAATCGTGGCTTGACACGGACGAAAGCGAGGTGGGTCCATCGGATGGGTTAGATCGAGCCGAGCTGGGTTTGCTCATGGATTTCTTTTTTTCGTTGCCGGGTATAGCAGCAACCGGGAGGGTACCTCACTACTGCAGACGATGTCGTAGCGCCATTCCATCTCCCGCGCGACCTCCACCTGCATGACACCGCGGCGGTAGCAACGACGTCCACAATACACTTGGGTGGGGACGATGATCACGCTCGCCCCCCTAATCGTCTTCACTTGGGTGAGGAGACGGACCTCGTGGCTGCATCGGTTTCCCGAGATCGGGTGCTTGTCCCAACCGGGGACGGCGACGCCGATGGGGAGATGGAAGTAGAAGAGGTGGATCTCGAGCCTCGGCCTCGTACGGGCCTGCCAAAGACGATGCGCGAACTCGCCGAATCATATGCACAACGACAGGGGTGGTCAGCGCCGCCGCCGCCACCACGAGAAGGGGAAGGAGATCTCGCGATGAGGGAATCAGAGGGACAACGAAAGCGTGTTCTGGAAGAGGGGTCTTCGCGAAGGGGGAGTGAGGGACCGGGGCGTCGTACCACAAAGAGACGACCGGGGACGAGAACGACGCGGATATCAAGGAAGAGGCAGCGAAGACGGAGCGAGAGCGAGGGTGCTTCTGATGTCGATGGGGAAGAAGTACACCGCACGCCTCCCAAGCGTCGTCAAGTCGAGGCGTCCGTCTCCCCTGTCCTTGCCTCTAGCCTTGCATCGACGTCCAATCCCAATCCCAATCCTGGATCGCGCCGCGTGCTTCGACCACGACCCCAAAAGAGTGCTGCGCAACTTCGAGAAGAACGTGCGATGGAAGAGGCGTACAAAAGGGCTGTCGCGGGCTAGACGCTTCCATTCGCTTTTCTTTTATATCTCAGATCATATCTATATAGTACTATCCTAAACATTGTCATCTTGTATTCGATCTCCTAATACCACCCCCCTCGTAGATAGACGCGTGGCTTCTTGGAGTACGGTGGTGCTAGGAAGCGTGCGCAGGTACGAGATGATCCTCTCCCTGGATACTTGGATCGGGGGAGGGTGAGGAGAGAGGAAAGGGTACTAGACGTGCAAAGGTCAGGTAGGACGTATGTCCCCGTACGTCCGGGGACACTTTTGAACAGTTGAGCTTCGCGGGGAGTTCCACCTGACTTGAGCCCGCGACGGCGCTCGTCGTCGCGTCCTCGGGCGGTGCGGGGGGCACGATCTCACGCCCCGGCCCCGCTCTCTCGTGGCTCTTCTCGGTAAGGACGAGCGCGGGTGCGGCCGACTCCGCGATCGTGCCCACTCTCGCTCTCTTTTCCGACCCTTCCTCCACCCCTGTCCCCGTCCCCATCTCCCTCAGCTCCTCCTCCTCCCGTTTTCGCTTCCCAGCGTTAGCGATCTGACGTTGCCGTTTTTCCTCACGATAGCGTTCCATATGTTTCAGCTTGTCGATGACCTGGCTGAGCGAACGAGGCGGTGGGAGCTGCTGGACTTCGTGTGGACGAAGGAGGGTTTCGTACATGGTGATGTCTATTCGAGGTTGGGAAACAGAAAGACGGCGTGGGGATGCCACGATGGAGGGAGCGAGGGGACGTACCCGTGAAACCGGCCTCGTTGAGCGCGCTGACGGTACGCAAGACTTGTTCCATGCACGGACTGAAACAACATATCCGCGTCGGACAATCTTTCTAGCAGACAACAAAAAGTGCATCGGAATCGATCGTCGTAAGAAATCTCGATGAGGAGACGTACCCGCAATGCTTTTTTCGCGTGTGGGATGGCATCCCAAGGTGCGGGGAGGTCGAGGAAGACTGGACGAAAACGAAGACGAAGAGGACAACGTGTAAGCGGGGTGGGAGGAATGGAGGGACGAAAAGAGGGGAGAAACGTACCCGAATCGGCGAGGTTCTCTACCGTAAAGCCGTCCTTGCATACGTTTCGATGCGTCAGCGTGACGATGTCCTCCATCCCATGACGGACGAATTCTTCTCTGAAGATGGCCACACGGTCACGATGGTGGAGTGGAGTGGGGAAAGATGGAAGACGCACCTCGCCTTATCAGCACGCGCTTCATGAAATTCGTAGGAATAGAGATGGCCGGAGGTGCCGATGGTTCTGGCGACGGAGTGCGAGAAGGAGCCTGAGCCGGTACCTGCGGACAATGATGCGGTGGTGAGCAATGTGGCGGGCGGTGTGTGTCCGAGCGATGTAAATGAAAAGACGGGCACAGCCGAGAGGAGGGAAATGGAAGACGGGAGCGGAAAAGATTGAAATATAGACTTGGTTTATGCGAATCTCGTCATCGAGGCGGAGACGTGGGTGGGGAGCGATGACGGGGAATGCCGCGACGCGAAAGGTAGAAGGCGAGCCTACCTGCTTCAATAACGCGGCTCCCGCGTCGAATGTCGAGCCACGATGTGATGAAGGCGATATCGGCGAGATAGAGAATTTGGGTGCGGTGGGGTAGTGCCATCGTCCAGAGCTCTGGTGTGGGGCGGAGGACATGAATGAAGCCCTTGCCGTTGCGTGAACCGACCTTGGAGCCATAGGGAATGCCGATGAGATCGTTGTGCTTGTAGTGGCCAAAGCGGCTGTTAAAGTCCTTTCCTGGGGTGATCAGGAGCGGTTGGACGAGTTCTCTGGTCTACGGAGCGATGAGCGGCGGTGTGGGCGACCTGCTGCGCCGTTCGCACCTGCCATATGATGACGAGGTCGCCGGAAGCGATCTCGGGGGCGTTTGACCACATCGTAGCACTAGAGTAGGTAGAGTGGTGATCGTGGAGTAGCTAAAACGAGTACGGTAAGATTGAGACGCTGTCTCTCGCCGATGCGAAGATCTCGCGAATCGTACTTTAAATTAACCCGTTCTCACCGCTGACCGTACAGGCATTGCACCTCGCCGGCCCTGATACGGTGGCGCTGGTCCATCCCTTTCATAGGTACGTCCCTGCCAGCATCATGACTACATTGACATCTTCAGCCCCCTTCTCGTATCTGCAGTACATAATTTCGTAGGAAAACGCACCCTCGGGTTCATCACTTCGGGCTCCGAGAACCTATTAATTCGTGCTCAGAACCCTGGTATGAGTCTGATAAAAAGTCCACCCTCGCCTCGCCTTCCTCCAGCGTCCAGGCTCTCTACCCCGACCGTGCCTTATTTCCACTCGTGGCCACGGTGTGAATGGATTCCACCAGTACTACGCCCCGCGTTTCTTGCAGTATGTTCTTCTCTACCAACCCATTTTGCTGCTAATTGCGTTCGAGAAGTCGCCATTGTTGACTTTTCAGAAGACGTGCGTCGCTCTCCTGCCCGTCTGCCCAACCACCTACCCTCCTGCATAGGTTCGCTGGCTCTTTGTCACCGAGTCCATCACCGAGCTCTTGGGTCCGTCTCCTGCGTCGCGTCCTGTCTTTCTGCGATGTTCATGTTTTCCTCTCTAGGTTACGAACCTCGCGATGTCATCGGACGTCCTGCGGTCGAGCTCGTACACCCCGAAGAATTCCCTGCCGTTAGAAGGCTTCACTAGTGCGTGTGGGTATCCACGGCCACCCCCTCATCTTAGTCATCTCTCGACGCTTATAGCGACACTATCCGCCAAGATAAGGCGGCAGTCATTGCTTACCTTCGTCTCAAACACAAGGACCCTTTCAAAGGTTACATCCTTTGTGCCGTCGTTAGTCGCTCGCATCCCTCGTGTGCCATGGCTTGTTGATCGTGCCTCAGTCACGTACTGTCGTTCATAACGTGATCGTTGGGAGTATCTCCCTCGCAGTACCTGGCCCCAAGGCATTTCAAAATGCCTCGACAGCGCAAGAAGTCGTCGTCGTAACACCCACCGCAACGGACTTCGAATTCCGCGTAGGTTCTCGGTCGGATCTTCGCCCCGTTCGTCGCAGCGCTTACCATCGAAACAGCGCTGGGGTGACCCATCCCCAATGCCTCCCAGTCCACTGCCGGTCATACCAGGTCTTACGGATGCCCTCGAAGACCCCGTTTCGGACGGCGACCAACCCAAGCCCACACCGCCTCCGATTCTCAGTTTCAAACCTCTCCCTTCACAATCATCACGTTCGGCATTCATTCTCGACCGATTCTCGATACATTGCCCGGTTCAATATTGCTCCAATGATCATCTTCTATCCACCACGACCGTGATGGGGCGGAGCTTTTTCGATTTCGTGGCTCCTCGGAGCGACAAGATAGTCCGTAGTTGGATTGACGTGATCAAGGCATGGGGCGTCAACGAACGTGGTCAGCCGAGCGACGGTGGATTTGGATATGGGAAATTCTTGCTACTTCCGAAAGGTAGAGATTCAAGGTAGGATCGCCTCGTTCTTCTTTCC
>JBBPKY010000905.1:0-12233 GCA_038089495.1 Xerocomellus dryophilus
CCTAATCGTGTTCCGCGTCGCGCAGGGTAAAGGTTGGACCGCGGAGACTGCTACGTATGTAATGACAACTCGGAGCTCGGAACCTTTAGGCAAGATGCGGTTTGCATCACCTGGCCCTTCCGTCACGTTGGCGAGTTCTGGGGAAATGGCGAGGAACGCTAGTGCGGACTTCCAAAACCGTTCGCATGTTTGAAGCAACCTTCCCACCACGAGGAACGCAGTGTAGCGTCGGATGTTTTTTTTACCCTCTGAAACCCCCTGCCGGTGCAGAACAGACTGATACATAGTTTCATTATACCCCTGTATGCGGCTTGGCGAAAATGTAGCAAGGGCTTTCATTTTTCACTGGCTTCTGTGCACTGAGAAGTACGGGAGAAAGGACCGTCGTGGCCGCTGCCAAGGCTCGTTGTGGGGCGACCGATCGAGTCGTTCAACTCGACCAGCTGGGTCAATTTTCGGGTCAATTGGCACTGGCAGAGAGGCCCTCCAGTCCACATTGATGTGGATTTTCACGATCATGGATACTCCTAGGCCGCTGCCGTGGCTTTCACTTTTAGGCTACGAGACAAGCTGCTGGCAACGTCGAGCCTGGAGGCAATTTGATGCAGTCGTAATCGTCATTTAGGTCTCGCGCTTCCTATTAATCAGGCAGTTTTCGCCAATTCGTTCTGGAGGTTGGCTGCCGCGATATGATGAGCGCTGAAGCCTGATAGCGACCCCGGGTGCTGCTCCTACTAATTTACACGTCAGCTTTTCTGGCAGGCAATCGGAGATGCGCCAGGGCCACTTTTAGTCAACAACGGCAACTTGATATAAGTAACGAAATCCTTCAGGACCCACTGGACAGGTTTTTGGAGTGAGCGTCAAATTCAGTATCATCGCAATCCTCCCTCTTTGGTGTGCACTAACCGACACGACGCCATGTTTGCCGCACGTTCCAGCCACTATGTTCCTTTGCTAGACGAGAGTCAGCTCGGCCATGGCAATTGCGAGTCCTCCAGTGACTTCAATCCATCTCCCCCCCGCCCTGATGAAAAGCAGCGCAAGACCCATTGGTCGCAAGCGATTCCGTGGACACTTGTTGTGGTCATTGCGTGCACTCTTATCAACGTCACACTCAGTGTCTTCCCTGCGGTGCTCACGCCGAGGGAGGGGGCGCTTCAGGCCGATACGCTTATCACAAGGCAGAACATCCACCACCTCCGTCGACCAAACCAGTACATCGGGTTTGATGAGATACCGTGGCCCACTCCTCCTGTCAGTCGTCAACTGACCACATACCCTATTTTGCTCAGCTTGGTGGACGCTGCATCCC
The DNA here is from genome assembly GCA_038089495.1 of Xerocomellus dryophilus. Lineage (NCBI taxonomy): Eukaryota > Fungi > Basidiomycota > Agaricomycetes > Boletales > Boletaceae > Xerocomellus > Xerocomellus dryophilus. Next base: position 1,316 of record JBBPKY010000905.1, read on the forward strand.
CAGACACCGTGTTTGATGACGATTTTGCTACGAAGATGGTCCATAGCGGCACCATCACGCCCGACGATAGGAGAGTGCGCGTTACGCCTACCGTGAGTCCATTCTGACCTTTAGTCTCAAAGTCGACCCATTTATCTGACATGAATAAACGCAAAGATGTCAACTATCATTCAGTTCCGTGCGATTGACTGGGGAATGGAGATTTGTGAGCTCCACATAGACTTGCCGGAGTCTTTTGGTCAGGAGGGCCATTCCGGTTCGCTCGCACTGCATCGTGTCAACTCCACGGTTCCGTTGGACACTTCTTCCCTTTCTTACAACACCCGTCCCCCTCGCATCGCCAGGCTTGGAAATATTGCACTTGGAAACGGCATTGTGACGTGGCACAGGAAGTTTAGCTGCGCAATGGATGAGGTGCTTTCATTCGAGCTCAGCTGCCTTCCTTCGGTGGAATCGGGCGGTGATTCCAATTGCTTTGTGGAGTGGGTACAAATCAAGGATGCAATGCCTGGTGAGCCACCCGGGTTGCCAATTTGGATGATTTCTGATCAGCGTTGCAGCCATCCACATGGTACAACGTTCGACCATTTGATGGTGCGCTCTTTTGTCACGGCAGCCCCATCAATACTTCAACGTTCGACCCCGGACCCGAGGTCAGAATGTGTACATGTTACGTCCAACTATAACTGTAACATTGTGTCTTGTCTTGTTCGATTTGCAAATGTCCAGGGTTCGTACTACGTGCCAGTACTATAGTGTATTATATTTCTCCATTCTACACCCGTCACTGAGTGAGGGTGTAGTACCATATGTTAGCGTGTCAACCGTGATGGTGGCAGTGCGCCGGATACACTACCGCTTGTTCCCAGCTTCAATTCCACTCTTTTGCCCACTCTGTCCAATTCTGATAATTTTCATCCAACCCAGCATAAATTTGTTGCCAATCGCGGCAGACCAACGTGTCTCCAACACGATCATTCTCGAAATCCCTCTCCATGAAGTCTCCGAGTTCAAGCGTATCCGCCGCCTGACACAGCAGCGTTTGCCGCAGGTAGTTTAAACAATGGTGCAGGTGATCGTAACCGGCGTAGGTATCGTTGCGGTCGTTTAATGCCTTCTGGACCGACCACAGGCAGTGGAAATGATGCCAGAACACCATGGTGAACAACCTATGGTCTGGGCCAAGACGGGTACGGCCAGCCTCTTTTGGGGCTGTGACGAGGTTGTCCCACTCCATCTGAGCGACGGGATCAGTCCCGTTGAGCGGGAAGTGGACGGTCTCGTGGAGAGTCATGGCGACTGGATCGTCGGAGATTTCGAAAGGTAGTTCCAATGGATAATCATCGCCCCGATAGCTGTATCTTGGAGGCTCTGAGGGTTTGCGTGATGGAGGTGAGTTGATGTGAATTGCTCTCGCAAAGTGACTCACGGGCCGTCTGCGCCTCTGAGGACCATCTGCTGACGCATCTCCAAGTTGTGACGAGGACATTGAGGATGGCAAGAATAATGTAGGTGATGTTCATCTGGGATGTCGTTACAAGGCTCAGTGTCTGTACAAAGCACACTAACGGAACTTTGACTCATCTTGGGCTCTGTGGCGGCTGAGCCCATCGTTATCGTTGGCGCATTTCGGAAACAAGTTCCGTTTTCATTATGGCAATGTTTTTTCAATATCGGCGCCGGCCATTTAGGAACCAGGCCACGCCTGTGCCGCATTGGCAGTAACTCACCGCCTCTGGAAGGGTTGGAGTTATGTAAAGAGCGCCAAGGTGAAACAGTGCCTCCCCGAGAACACGAGCACCGATCGGGAGTTTGTACATTGCTCTTCGACTAGTACTAATACCGTGCGCTTTTCGAATGTCTCACGCGTGTTACGATAAAATGGCCAGCAGTGGGTCTTCCTGCGCCATTTCTTCCTTCCTTACTCTTTCAAAGCATTCGGTGGGTGATTGATGCCCCTCCGGGAATTCGTATGAATAGCAAAGTCTGACTATCATTTAGTACATAACACAGACAGAATGCAGTTTGCACGGTCCTTGCTGGTAGCTTTTTGGCTTTGTGCATTAGCTCTCGCTACACCAACAGACGTAGCGTCTGCCCAATGTGACGTAGCTAACGCTGATGATGCTGTCGGTGAGAGACTGAATCCCTTCGAACGTACGACGATCGTCTTCTGACCACGGTTTCTATTTCTTGTCGGCGATTAGGAGCAGGATGCGCCTAGTTAGGACTCGAGCGATGCCCATCCGCTTTGAGCCTGTGGTAGTAGTTGTATATTCTAGAAATGATCTCGAGTTCTATTGAGTTATTTAGCCGCGGAACCTTGTTCAATTGATTCTTTGCCTGGCAGTTGGCGAGCTTGACTTGACGTGCGAGCCCCAACTTGCCGCTGCGATGGATCCCTCGTCGCTCGTACTTGCTTTTTGTCGATGGGTTGGATCTGGATACACAGAATTGCCCATTCCTACAATGCCATCGGGTTGTGAGTTTCATCTACTACACATCACCCGGGAACCATGTGACGGCAGATAAGACAAAGATACGGAGACAGATCCTAAGTAGGTGGGACTGACATCTGAGACATGGACATCGTAATTTGACGGGTGGTGGCTGAAACACAAGAAACACTCAATAGAAACAACGACGCTGCTAGACTAGTGCAAAACCCGCTGAGTCCTGCCTACTTCAAGTTATCGCTTGTGGAAGCAGCTTGTAGGTAATCATTTTGATCCCGAATCGCTCCGAGGTTGAAGCCATTGAACACAGTCGCTGTGGTCCGCTTCCATCGCCCGCCGGAAAAGTTGGTGCTCGCAAAGTTTATTCGCCATACCATCTCAGATCATCTGCATCAGCTTCTATATGCCTGGTTACGTGGATCGGTGGTACTGAGGATTGTATCTTATAACAAGAGCTGATTATGGCGCGCATATGTAGGCCCATCAATGTTCAGATTGTCTCCAGCCCCAAGGATTGATCGATGGAAAATGAATCATCATATGGCAGGTCGAACTGTTTGCTCGCCATCATCAGAGCAAGGGCGGCAGTGGGTGGATGAACGGGCGCTGGGTTAGGGAGCTCGCTTGTTGGTACGGTCGTTTCAGCTAATCGCGAACTGTCGCTGGCGAGTGCCAGGGAGGTGGAGGCGGGACCGCATGGGCGATGAGCAAAGCGTGGTATAGAGTGATCGCGCCGACGCACAAATGCGAACGGGTGGTGATGGGCTTAGAACTGCATGCCCACATGGTCCAAGGTATGTTTCAGGTATTTCGAGCAAAGGTACCCGTGCCTATTTGATCGGCCAAAGATCGCGCATGATCCAGCCGAGCGCGGAACTCCAGCTTCCCTTCTAGTTGATAGTGCCTCAGCTGGGACCAGGGCCCAGTTATAAGATAACCCCGGCGTTCGCGGTTAGAGAGTGAAACTATGCATGGCGATGCAGATCGCGAGCTATACACGACAAAATTCTTCACACCTTCCGACCTTTAGACAAACGCATGGTCAGATAACGAGGGCGGTACGGCGGTCGGCTCGAACAGCACGTTAAGCCCCATCAAATTTTGGGGTGTGTCCCTGTGGAGCATCAATGATGCCAACCCCGGTAACTTGATTCTGGGAGGTTCATTACTGTTAATATCGTCGTTAGCTGTGTCCATTCAAAAATCCAAAGATGGTGCCGAACCAAAAATACATACATTTCTGATGGACTTTGCTAGCGTAAGCGTCGACCTGACTTACATAAATTGGGTCCACAGCCCACCAGGATATGGATGGCGCGACTCCAAGAGAGGGATTGGGTCGCAAACCAACTATTTATGAGAAACTTTCGTTGGCTAACTCGTCCTCGCGCCATCACCCCCAACTGCCATGTCTGAAAGCACGGGGAAGATAGACTTTCGTGTGGGAAGCAAAACGTACCAGACATGGTTCAGAGTCTTCGGTGACCTCAACTCGGCCATTCGACCGCTAGTAGTGCTGCACGGCGGCCCTGGGCTCTCCCATCACTATGTCCTCCCGTTCAAAGAACTCCACACTCGTTTCAACATACCAGTCATCTTCTACGACCAGATCGGTATCGGCGAGTCCTCTCATTTGAAAGACGCCCCCAAAGAGTTCTGGACACTTGACCTCTTCATGGACGAGCTCGACAACGTTCTCGAACATCTCGGTATCAGGGCCAACTTTGATCTCGCTGGACACTCGTGGGGTGGAATGCTGGCGGCGCACTATGTGAGCCACAGACACCCACCTGGACTACGACGCCTAATCCTTGCGAGCGCGGCACCGTCCATGGCTCTGTGGGTGGAGAGCACTCGTCAACTTCTGAAGCAGCTGCCAACGGAGCTGAGAGAGATAATCGAAAAGCATGAAAGGGAGGGGACGACGGACGACCCGGAGTATCAGGCGGGGATGAACGTCTTTTACGCAAAGCATGTTTGCAAGATCACTCCGTGGCCGGACGAGCTAAACACGTCGTTTGCTGCTATGCAAGCTGACCCTACTGTCTACTCGACGATGCGAGTACTTCCGTGCGTCTACTTTTTCCGCAGCACTGACGTTGTGGAATAGGTTGGGTCCGTCAGAATTCACGATCGTCGGAACATTGAAGGATTGGTCTTGCTTAGACCAAATTCGCAGTATCAATTGCTCGACTCTTCTGACGAACGGGGTGGATGACGAAGCGCAAGATGTGTGTGTGGGGCCGTTCTTTGCGAAGATCCCGAAGGTCCGTTGGGTAACCTTCGCGAAAAGCAGTCACATGGCCTTTTTCGAGGAACCTGATCGTTACTTCGAAATCGTTGGGAGGTTCTTGACAGAGGCCTGAATGGCAGGACCCGAAGTAGCATAGGGAGGGCGATGAACATGTTACTGTATGGCAGGTCGCAGCTTCCCGATGTACAATCTAGAATGAAATGGCGCGTAGTTTCACCAAGAGATTCAGGTTTTTTTCGTACTTTCGGTGTCGTACGTGATCTGGTGAAGGACGGGCTGGGTTTTGGGATGGATGCCGTGCGATAATAGGAGTCGTCGCACAATATGTTGCGCGGAGGCGGATACATACAAGGTGGCCAGACGATGTCCTAGTGGTTGACAATCAAGTTGAAAGAGGACACCAGCCACTGGCCCAGGATGAGCGGAATCCTGCGGCTCATCTTTCGAATCAGTGCCTCCCGTCGGGAGTCGGGACCCTATCCTCCTGTCTGCTCGGTCCTTGGGGCCGCTCTGCCCCAAGGAACAACGCAGCTTCGTTGCGTTGTCCCCACGGTTTTTCTACTCTCTTTGAGAAGATTGTTGAGTGAAATCATGACCGGCCCGAGCATGGGTTGGCGTCCCCACTTGGCTGAGAACGGTGGCCGAGCCACTCGCTGGGAGAGGAGAGAGGTCACTGCGTCAAACAAACGGCCCGTCAGTGAAGAGTATAGAACATTTCAATACCCAGACTCATTTAATGATGCGCCAAAGGTCGCCCATAGTTCGTGGTCTTGATACCGGGAAGGATAAACACTCGCCGTTGGTGTTTCATTCTACGATGCTTCCGTGAGAGATTTTTCGACGACTCCGCCCCGAGGCCTTATATAGTAATCGAGTGTTCCCAAACGGATCTTGTTCATGATCACGATGAAGGTGCCCATTCGCATCCAACGCGCCCTCGTTCGTGGCCCCCTCCTCCGCACCCGCTTCCACACAGCCCACGCCCTTCTCGCAGCCCGCAAAGTCCTCCACACCTTCAAGCTTGCCGACATTGGCGAAGGCATCACCGAATGCGAAGTCATCAAGTGGTCTGTTGACACCTCTCCCCCCGTTCCGCACCCTCTGCTGACCTCGGCGCAGGTCCGTCAAGGCGCCATCGCCCGTGCAGAGTTTCGATGCGTTGTGCGAAGTCCAGAGCGACAAGGCGAGCGTCGAGATTACCTCGCCGTTTGACGGCATCGTGAAACAGCTCCTGGTGCAAGAAGGCGAGATTGCCAAAGTCGGCTCGGGACTGTGTCTCATCGAGGTCGAGCAGGACGACGAGCATGAGCATGATCCGCGGGAAAACCCGGATGCGTCGGCGACGCCTACGCCTGAGGGGAGGCAAGATCCGGCCGCGTCGGTGGAGGGGGAGGGGGTGAGCGCACCAAACACGGGAAACAAGCACCCGCTTGATCCGACGAATGCTGCGTCGACGTCGTTTGCGTCGTCGACATCGGACAATGTTCTCGCTACCCCCTCCGTGCGCCACTTTGCGCGTCAGCAGGGCGTTGATATCGCTGCCCTCGCACCGGGTAGTGGGCGGGATGGACGGATCGAGAAGAAGGATGTCGAGGCGTTCATTGTCAGCGGACGTGTCGTTCCTGGAGTGGAAGCGGAAGCGGCCGTTCGGGCAGAGGACAAGGATGTCGTGGTCGAGTTGGGCAGGACACGGTATGGAATGTGGAAGGCGATGACACAGGTGCGCCGTCAGGTGGTCGTCTCCCTGGCTTGGCTGACTATCTATCCATGCTTCTCAGAGTCTCGAGATACCCAGATTCGGGTACGCGCTTTCGTGTGGACGAACGATGAGTTACTGACGTTTAGCACAGATACGCTACCTCATTGGATCTCACGCGTTTCCATGGTGTATTGCCGTTATTGAATGCGAACATCCCGGCCCATTACCTACCGCCATCATCGACCCCGGCACGCTCCCGTATATCACAGACGGTCAACCCATCGGCACTCCACCCAGCACCAGCCCCTCCATCCATCCAAGACGGCGCCACATTTGCCAAACTGACGTATCTCCCTTTCCTCCTCAAAACGCTCGCGAATGCCATGATGGAATGGCCTCTCTTCCGCTCGTCCATCACGCCGACCGCGGACGCAAACGAGATCAGGAAACCAACACTCACCATTCGCCCCACGGCCGACGTCACGCTTGCGCTATCCACCCCAACAGGACTCTACACACCAACGATCGGCGCCGCACAGACGCTTTCGATCCACGGCCTCGCCTCGCGCGTGGCACACCTTGCATATCTGGGACGCCAAGTCCCGTGTGGACTGACACCGCGCGAGATGCCACGACGGGGCGGGACGATCAGCGTGAGCAACGTTGGTGCGATCGGGAAAGGGGAGCACGCGAGCCCGGTGCTCGTCCCCGGGGGAGGGGTCGCGATCGTTGCGATCGGACGGGCGCGGTGGGTATGGGATGTGAGTGAGGGAGTATGGGATGCCACCGAGGGGCGTGGGGAGCGGCGGCTCAAGGTGGACGTGAGTTGGAGTGCAGATCATCGGGTCGTCGAGGGGGCCGAGTTGGCTGCGTTTGTGGAGACGTGGCGGGGATGGGCGGAGAACCCGGAGAGGCTGATTGCGGAGGGGGTATAAGCTAGTGTACGGACCAAGCTTCGATATGACGTCACGTGTCGAGCGAGAATTTGAGCGCATATATAAGTGCGGCCCGCTGTCTCTCCATTCTCGTCCCTTCTTTCCCTTCTCCCATGTTCACTCCTTCGCCTCAGCCTCTTTTGCCTGGAAGACGATACAGTTTGAAGCTAAGTTGGAAAAGGTGACGCGGATTATATAACCTAGTATACGGATTGCCCTCGACGATATTTTACAGTGCAGTGTGCGTAGGGAAGCAGGTAAGTGAACATACATGTGATAGTACAGTGTGACATGCCAATCGCGCTTTCATCCGTTCATCCTTTCAATCACCACTCGACTCGGCTACGACGTCCCCATGCAAACCCCAATATCCACCACCCCTGGCGGCATCGGGACCGCGGCGAAGACTTGCCGCCGAAATGCTTGCAGTGTCGCCAGCTCTGTCCCATCTACGCAGGTATCGCCACGTATCCGCTCATACGCCTTGTGTGTCAACTTATGCGCCGCGAAGCTAGCCAGCGTATGAAACTGGACTTCGAACAGTAACCCCGACGTTTGCTCTCGCCACCTCGTATGGATGCCCTTGTACTGGTCGTCTGTCCACCGGTTGCGTAGTACGACGAGGATCAATCCCCGATCCCTGAGCCTTTCAATATCCCTCCGGACGCCAGCGACATAGTCAGTCTCCCGGAATTGCAACGTGAACCGCACTGCGTCGTGCACCGCAGCTAGCCCCTCGGTGGGCGTGCGGCCCGGTACCAACCATAGCCGATTGGCAACCTTGCGTTTGAGCCGGCTCGTGTTTTTGAAGCGTTGGTCGAAGTTGACAAGCCTGCGCCCCTGTTCCTCGGCCTCGACGCTGCGCATAAGCGGGACGATGACGTTTTCCCCAATCTCGTGAATAAACACGCACGCCAGATCTACCTCCTGGCTTTGAGCGGCATCTAACATTGCATCGCACTCCCCCCACCTGGCGCTATCGTTGGATAGGCGTGTTGATTGCACATCCTCGAGGTGAGTGCCCTTGTGGTACACAGCGTTCACGAGGAAGCGGTATGGGACGAGAAAGGATGTTATGAATGTTGCAGCGACACGGCCAGCAAGCTGCCAGTGAATTCGTGAATGGTGCGCATTCCTTACTTTATGCGGGTGCATGGGGATCCTGTCAGCAAAGAATGTCAAGAAATTGCGTTCACACTGTGCCCTTGCGGATGCGACACCCAGGGGGACGCCGACTTATCAGCTAGAATGGGGTCGACGGTGGGGCATGGGGTGGAACGGGGAAGCCAGGGGGGGTTGGTATCTCCTTATATATCAGCCATTGGCGCGCAAGCCCCACCTGCTCTTGTTCGGGTCCGTTTCGCTTGCGTTCGCAGCCGAGCCAGGACAGGTTCAACCGTACAGTCGATTCTTCACCCGAACTCCTTGGACGTCTCGCGATCGTCTCTTCAACGAACGGGCACGTGTATGATGCTCATGCTTGGCTTCTCGGAATACACTGCGCGCCCCGAGGGACGCAAGTTGTATGCAGTGCGAAAATGAAGGTATGGTGACTCCCTGCGAATGCAAAGTTCGAAGCCGACGTGGCATGTCGAACCTCGGTCCTCGAGGAGTGTTGTGCGCCCTGTTACGCTGGAGAAGCATTACGACGCGCGGTGCCTGCAGTGGCTATAAAGTCCGGCGCCCTTTCCGGACATCACAGCGAAGACCCCGCAGAACCGCCTCGCTTACTCTCGCTTAGTCCACGGAGCCGAGTGTTGTGTCGCTTGTTACCACTCGGCGCTTTTGTCGGCTAACAACATTCAGGTACCAGCATAACGGCCTCTAAGTGACCTCGGACACCCACGGCAAGTACGGCACATTATTTTTTCTTGTTTGTTTGCTAACGTAATTCCCTTCATTTATATACTGAACCACTCTTTCCCTTCAACGATCGTCATCGCTGCACCTCTCTTTGACGGCAGTGTTTCCCGTCGTTTTCAGTGTTGTCGATTCCATCGTCACCAGTCCATTACCTGTACCTACTAGTATACTATATATATTGTAGTCCAGCCCACCTTGTTACATTTATCCTTAATTCATACTTTCTCACACTTTTCCAGACCCGAAGAAAGATAAGATATTGTCATTACGAACTCAACAGTACTACATAAAATAGATTAAGTGCGCCAGAAATAACCTACTAATCCATTCGAGTCTGCTTGGGAGTGAGGGTGTGTCCATGTGTGGAGGGCGCGCGACAGCGACAGTGATGGCATATGAGGTGAGGTGGGCAAGCGAGGTGGTAAAGGTGTGCGACGGCAATGGCGAGCGAGGGTGGCGGGGCGTGCGACGAGGGCGTGTGAGGACGTGAGCATGGAACGACAGCGAGCAAGGTGGGGAGGGCGAGCGATGAGGCTCGCTGTCGTCCGCAAAGTGAAGGTGACGGCGTACGAGGGCGTCTGTGAGGGCGAATGAGTTGGGAAGGCGAGCGACGAGGCTTGTGTAGAAAACTCTAGTGTAGTCACTAAAGAAAACTACTGTACTACGAGGCCGAAATAAGGCCTGCTTATGTAAGCTACTAAGTATCTAACCCATACGAGATGAGTTTTCAACACTCCCCCTCAAGGAGTATGGGGAGATCAAAGGAAATGTAGGTAAACTAAATAGAATGAATACCTTTCTAATTCCAATGAGAAACGAATAAATTTCGTGTCCGTATTAGCGAGTCCGTGGTCGCGTTGCATCGCGCTCGAGCGGTTTCCTAAAATGGAAAGTCGCGGCTCGGGTACAGCGCTGTGCTGTCCGTGGTGCGCGCGATCTTGGATCCTCGACCTCTGCAGCGTCGTGCTGCTCCGATATCGTGCCGGGATGCTCCCCCAGCATCTGGACTTCGTATGCGACATATCCAATGCGCTCGGTGCGCCCGCTTTGGCCTCGGCGTGGCCGTACGTTTCGGTAAGTCGGCTTTCTCATATTCGATCTTCTGATCTTTCTAGGTGACGATTTAAGTCGTCCTCGACGACGCGGCGGGTTCGGTGGCACGATAGGATGTCTGGGGTGCTTGCTGGGTGCCATGGATGGCTCAGGTGCGCTCGTCTTCGTGTATTCGTACCGCTCGCGCTGACCTCCCTTTTCTATAGCTAGCGACTTCGTTCCGACTCGGTTTGAGTCGTACCGTGCGCCGCTTGTTGCGCCATCCCTCCCGCATCTTTTCCAGTCGCATCCGACGCTATCTCCAGCATTTCGGCGCGTCCAATCGCTCTCGACGTCTCTCGACGCCTCTGGCTCGCCTATATGGCCTCTCGGTCCTGGATCTCGATGCGGTGCGTTCGTTTCATCGACGCGCTCGTTTCTAACCCTCCTAGAACGTCCCTGGACCTCGTGGACACCGCCCGGTACGGCCGTTCTGCCGCTCGGGTCCTCTGGCTCCTCTCCAGGTCTACCTGGTGAGTTTTCCTCCTCTTTGGGCTTTGAGCATTCGCTGACGCGTTTGGACGCATTCCGCAGCTTCTTCGACTTCTTCTGGACTTCCTCGGCTCGCCCTGACGCCCGCGAAGCGTCCGCTTCGCCGCTCGGGTCGCCTGGCTCGAAT
>JBBPKY010000906.1:0-12220 GCA_038089495.1 Xerocomellus dryophilus
ATGTCACAACACATAAGGCACATACCCGATACGGGCGTGGCTGCTCCAGAGCATGCTGAATCTCCCTGAATGCAGATGCCAGACGACCGACGTCGGCCGTGAGGATGCCACCCTGCAAATTCCTCTCCACGTCCCCTTGACGCCATGCCCCAAGGCTCGTCACTGTTACTTGGAGACATTTAAACAGGGCGCTATGGTCCTGTCTTAACTTCCCAATTGCCTTGTTCGACTCCTCGAATGCTAAGAAAACAATGCAATTAGTAACACAGAACGCTCAGAACCCAAAAATTGTTTACGGTCAGGAAATTCAATGGCTAAATAGACATGGTGGCTGGAAAAAAGTTTTTGCTAACAGACCAACCGGTGTTGATATGGGGTCCATGCGCTCCCTGTTCCCCTCATCTAAGCATGCCCGCTTAGCTTGGTCTAGAAAGTCGTCGCCCTGGCGCAAATCACTCTTGACAACTAACACTGGATTGTTCAACCGGTAGAACTCGCATTCGTCGGATGTAACCTTGATAGGTATGCGTGAAGCCGCCTCGACATCTTTTCGAAGGTGTATGAAGAACTTGACGAGGGTGTGATCAAGTTTAGCCGACACAAGCGTCGGCTTGTTGCCAAGAAGGATCCAGAATTCAACTTCTTCACCTGGAAAAGAGCGTAAGTCAATCGATCACGAAATGGTTGGATGGAAAGTCGAAAACGGTGCTCACTCATAGCGTCGGAACGGTTGCAAGGGGTGAATGTTACCTGTACCTTATATACCAGGCTGGTGGACCACACTGGAAATTCGAATGTTATGGGGATGGTGGACCGACGTCAAACGTTGGTCTCGGATCGATACATTTGGTGCGGAGTTTAGGGGTTTGAAAGGGAGTAATGAGTCTGATCTGCATAGATACTAATCACATCCAGCTAGCTGCCTTTTGGGGCATGTCGGCCACAGGCAACACAGCAGATAACGGCAGGCTCGTTTTTGCACCGCCAACGAGACAGGTCTCTATTCCTCCGAGTCTGACTGATTTCGAGTCGGAAGGTCGGATTTCCATCTTCCTCGACATTGTCAACAAGATGCGCCGTACCACAGCTCGACGATCTACTGGTCGACGTTTATGAAAGCATGGTCATGAATTCAAGTTCCTAACGGGACGGACAAACTACGACCCAACCCGGCCATCCGAGGGACGCTTTCTGGAGAACAAGACGAGGACGGAAACGACGCGGACGGCGACGACAAGTTGAGGGGCGCACCACTCGGACGACTTGGAACGCGCGATTGACGACGGCGTCGGCGTGGTCAAGTCGTTGCTCAAAGATCCGAGACTCGTCCTTGGCGCAGATGCCACGGAACTCGAACTCGGAAAACGCGTGGACGCGTATGGGAGTGGGCTCAAGGCGTGAAGCGGTATGCGACCGCGCTGGGGGTCGTTCCGAGAACGCTTGCAGAGAATGTGCTCAGCGGAGAGGCCTGGTGTGTCGATGTCGAGGCACTCGCTTCGCATGGCGCCATTCACCCATTACTACTTGCAGGACACCAGGCCGAGCGGGGTGGTACGCTGGTAGCCACCGATTGCAGTATCCTCGATTCCCTGCAGTCTCGGTGCCGAGCGTGTTCAGCATCATCACGAGCAAGCCTGCTGGTGGACCCAAGGTACCTCAACAGGCGGGTAACTGCAATGAAGATGACTAGACAGGTATCATTTGGTGGGGCAAGTTTAGCTAGACCGCAGTACAATAATAAATTTTGTGCCAGTTCCGACATATTAAAAAAAAAGAAAGTCGAGGGGAGTGCCGTGTGATTGGGAATTGTACATGTCCATGATAAATGCGCTGCAGACTGACAAGGTGAGAAAGGTGAGAAAGAGACCAAAAGAAAGAGTGCCAGAGAAGTAACACAACACGAGCGTTCACCAATGTAGAAAGATTTGAAAGATGCCTCCCAATGAGCGTGTACATGCACCATCGTCGGTTTTTCATTCTTCATACCCAGTATGTGTCGATTGGGATGGAGGTATGTCTTCCTCCTCCTCCTCCTCTTCCTCCAGGATGGGCGCCTCCATATCATCCTCTTCTACATCATTTTCTGCTTCGTAATCCTCGTCAAATATAACATGAAACTATGTTTTGAGTCAGTGTCACGCTCGCACCCCTCGATCCAGCAAGACGCACATGAGTAATAAGGGCCTTGACAAGTTTGTGGGTATGTCCCATATTGGCGAGGATGAGAGCAAAGTCGTTTTGAGGTGCTCGCAGTAGGTTCGGACTGAACACGATGGCGAGCGCTTCCGCTGTCATGTGGTTCTGTTCCTCAAAGTCGGTGACTCTGGACACAACAGTCAGGTAAATGCGCTATTTTACCAAGAAAAAGACGCACTTGTCGAGATGTTCAGCGACGCGCTTCAGCAAATCAAAGTTGGCACGTGGTAGCGCATGAACGACACTTCGGATGCTCGACAACCGTGCATGCAGATTTTCCACCTCTGTAATGACACGGGGAATCAGACGGGTATACGAGACAAAGATACCGACGCACTGATGGCTTCGATGATAGCAAAGTACGCCGACGAAGGGAACAGAGGCTCTGGCAAAAGCCTAAACCATGACTTGATCAAGTCACCGATCGCGTAGATATCCGAGCTCTCAGTAATAGGCATTTCACCCCTGTTGAACGCGTCACGGAGGGCATTGATTTCAGAAGTAGCCCCTGCGATACGATCTAGGGCGCGTCGGCGTCAAAGACAGCTTGTCGCCACGATGGAAAGACACTCACAAATTCCAACTTCACTCAACCCACGGGCCTCGACTTCCAACAGACAGCTCGCAATCGCAGAAGGGATCGTGCCAGGCAGGACTTCTGCCCCATCTGCTTCACGTTCAAGCAAGAACTCCAGTTCCACCCCGAAGACTAGGTAACGTCAGTACCGTTATCTTAGCTGCAGGAATCAAAGGAACACCCACCAGCGGCAGGATCCCGGGAAGTCGACGGTGCCCCGACAGGATCAATAATATGATCAGACAACTGAGGTTTAGGAGAGTTACCGAGGTACGTCAGACGTCGCTTCGCAGCAACCTTGGACACATTCGTGATCGTGTCTATCCACCTCGTCATCTCCGGCCTCGAAAACGCCTGCAGCAGGTACTGCTCTCCCTCCTCCGTATCCAGCTGGAACATATACGACCTTTCATTGTTGATAAAATGGGCTACTTTGGCACCCACGATGGAGAGCACCAGCGACGGTTTCCCTGAAGGCGTGAAATCCAGCTCTGCGGGCGACTTTTTCGTAACCAACGCATGGTCCGTAAACGCACTCGAAATGGGTCGCATCAACTGGAAGAACGCAGACGAGTAGCTCTTCTTCATACGATGCTGCTTCTGGGCCTGAGTCATCGGTTTTCGGGGCCGCATCACCTTATTCAGGTACTCGTCCCGCCGTTCCATCCGCAACTGCTCCTGCTTCTTGTCTTTGCTGAGCCGATCGTACAGATATCTGTCTCGTTTGTTCTTTTCGTGCTGGAGCGTAACAAGACGTTGGAAAGGTCGGACGACCTTCTTTGCGGAAGCAGAACCACTAGTTTGGGCTTGCAAGGCTTCTCGCTGTGCTTCCTCCTTGATACCGCGAAGATCAAAGCGAAGGACGCCCACTTCCTTTTCGATATTGTTCAGACGCTCGAAGTCCCGTCGGTCGACATCTTCCCTGGAAAGACCACGCTTGCTGTGCAACGTCGGCGTGTTGAGTATGACATCGCACAAGTGTCTTGAGAACACATCAGCACACCGCAAACATCGACGATCCCCTCCCAGAAAAAATCCTGACCTGCGCTTATCCAAGTTAATAATAGATTGCGGATCCTCCGGTGATATCGTCACTGCATTCGGTATACTGACAATCTCGAGCATACGTTCCAGAAGCCAACTAATATCGACGATCAGCGGATCTCCATACAGCTTCTTCGGAACCGTCGGTCGCGATAACAGAGCGCCGAGGCTATCACAGTGGGCACCACGGGTGTTAGCCACGTTCTGCCACGGACGATGATGCATCCGGCTCTCGGGGCTAAGGATGGCGGCAGTGAGGACGGCTTCAACAAACGATCGTACAACGGCCCGTTCGTGGGATTCAGTAAGGCTGGCGCCTCCCTCAAGGCTGCGCAATCGAGCGATTTCGATGGCTCGTAAACACAGGTCCATGCGAGCCTGCCGGTTCCGAATGCCAAGTTTCGGCGCTACGAGCTTCGAGATTATCCATTTGCGGAGGATATTGTAAGCCCGTATACAGCTCCGGACGCTTGGCGGAAGGAGACGGTAAACGGAGTCCTGAGAGTCGGATATCATCGACGATGGTTCGACCTCCATGAGATGGGAGTACATTGTCTGAATGTCGACATCATCCAAGGAGCTGGCCTCCCGCCCAGAAAACCAACCCGTCCGGTCAGCGCTTTGTACTTCAAGTAAATCAGCAGTGATAAACAAATCCTTTGCGATACAAACGTTAATGGAAGACCAGTCATGCCAACAAAAAATACGCACTTCTTCAGAGACGTTACTGAATGCAGCATAACCCATAGCGTTCAGATTCTCCACCAAATCTTCAGCAGTAACCCGATCGAACTCTGGTGCTTGATTCCCGAAATTTCGATTTTGCGAAACCGTTCCCGTGGATCGAAGGACAGCAATCGCGAGGACTGGTGGACGCAAGGTATGGGATATAAATGTCGACAGCGTGTGTTTCCTTGTTACTTCCAATTCATCCCAGGCTTGGGCAAGTTCAGCGTCATCGTCAGCTGGAGCGCAGTCGGGCACCGAACGATCCAGCGGTGCTTCCAGAAAGACTTTAACCGTATCGTAGAGCTGGACGTCATCTAGACAGTCCTGCGCACCCCCGCCGGTGGTAATCCACTCCTTTACAGCTCCAAAGATTTCAGAACGGTATTGTACAACGTGGATGGGCGCGTTGGTAGAGGTGTTGGTGGATGGTCGACTTCCTACGAACCGTTTGCGCAAAAGCTGTATCTTGTGAGTAGCCGAGAAAATGCACCGAAGAAATTCTCAGGCTCACCTCGAAAAATACGATCGGTGTCACGAAGCTGCGGAACACATTCCACCACACGCGCGCAAACTCGGAGTGATCGACGACCAAGTCTCTGGTATTCCCATCCCGTAATGATGTTTCTCCGTTATCATCCGCCACTGCAACTGAAACGCCTTTGAGGCCATGGATAAGTACGTTCACCAACCTATCCAGAGTTCCGGCTTGCACAAGCACTCGGATGGGCCGTTCAGTAGAGACCTCCGTCATGACGGGATGATTAGCACGTTGAGATATAGCAGGGAGGGAATTCCTTCGCTGCATGCTGCTCTTACGCTCTAGTCCTTGGGAAGAACTTGGTTTCACTCGGATGGACGGCGTACGAACTATCGTTCTGTCGCTGCCCGACGCTTCGATCACTGAACTAGGCGGGCGAGATGGAGCACGTGATGCGGGTCGCGAACTTGAGCCATCCCTGTCTCGTCGTGCTACGAGAAGTAGCTCTCCGTCATACACAGGAATAGCAGTCCCTCCTAGATCGACATCTCCGATTCTGAGCAATTTATCTTTACTCGCTGAAGCATCATTTTTTCCGAACGGACGCAAAGTGGTGTCGATATTGCGAAGTTGTTGGAGCTCTTCCACGCTGAGTTTTGTTGGCCCGCTCTCGAGACGACCTCTCCACACCTGACCCCGATCAATAAGGGAGACAGTGGGTGAAGGTTCGACAAAGAGAAGGGGAACCAGAGGATGACAATGTGTGTGAGGAGGCGCGGCGCACTGACTCCAGAACAATGGCTCGAAGAGTCCTTTCCTCCTCGGCTCGGCAGCCAAGGAGAGGGACATGAACTGGTCGACACTGGCACCGGGATTAATGTCCATCCCCAAGCCCTTACTCGATGGGACTCACCGATGAAATTTCAGAGAAAACGCATTGTGCACGTTTTTCCCTTCAGACAAGTCCTCCCAAAGCGAAACCAACTTGGCAATGTCCGGTGAAAGCGAAGCAGTCTCCACGGGCGTCCTGGAACAAAGCGCAAAGCGCGTCCTGAAACCCTCAAATATATTCTTGGCCTTCAGAAAAGGCTCGGTGGCCCAATGTTCGTCCACTTCGTTTCGCGCACGATCTAATTCGTAGCGCATCTGCTCCTTCGTGTCTCCTCCCCAAGCCGTCATCATCGGCTCTCTCGCAGTGGCTACGTGCCCATCATTCTCGGGATAAATCCACGATTCGACAGCGATGACACTCTGTCTGTCCGCACGCCTCCATGCTTTTGTCAACCTTGCTACAGGATGGGAACACAACGCAGCTGATATTGCCTTCCAGGAACACTCATCTCCAGCGGTACGGCAGAGTTCTCCAACCCTGGCCCAAATTGAGATGACCTCGGTGCGCGAGTGCGTGCGAGACGTTCGGTCCGGATGCGAGTTGTTCGTATTAGATGAATCCGAGCCAAGGATTTGCATCAGAAGCAATTTCGTCAGCCAGTGGGGATGGTCGGCGCTGCCAAAGAACTTGGCTGGATGGGGCAACTCCGTCTGGACCTCACCGGCATCATCGGAAGCGCCAGGAGAGATGTCCGCTCCGAGGACGTGATCAACAGTCAGATTGTCAGGAAAATCCTGGAACGCACGTCGATGGAATGTTTGGAGACTGAGAGCAACTAGATGGGGATCGAGAAGCGAAAGGAATTCACGAGAAAAACCATCTTGTGCGAGCATTGCCCATATTCTTGGCGATCGCTCCACTGCGTTGGCGAAAGGAAGCTGTGGGTGCTGCTGTCGAGGATTGAGCGGCTTCCCTGGAGAAGTGGGTGGAACGCCCGGTGTTCCTAGCGCTTCCATTAAAGAAGCCATCTTGCCGTCTTGAGGTCTTGGCGAGAATGTCCCGAGATTTGGAGAAACCACGCTCGTAACATCCATTGGTGGACTTCCTAAGTTCGGGTTCGGAGACGGTGTATAAATGGCCTGGGTAGAAACAGACTTGGGCATACCACCATTGGTGGAGAGAGGATTGATGTTAAAGTTGGGAATAGTGCTGGACGTGAACTCTTGCCAACCGGACACGTCAGAAGGGGTGCCATGGTATCTGACATATTCTTGGGCCATCCAAGCTACTCTGCTGCGCTCGGTCTCCTTGGTATCCTCGTCTGCTCCACTGAGTAGATTAGAGCAGAGGCGAGTGAATTCGTTCTCGAACTTCGACTGGTCCACGAAGGAAGGGAGACAAAGGAGGATTGCAGAGGAGAAATCCTTCCACTTGGGACTTCTTCCATCCGCAAAACGTTTCGCAGCTTCGGAATTCCCGTCCGCGACAGGAACGACGAATGTTGTTGCGAACACAGCTTCATGCACGAGTGCTTCGAAGGTTCCCTTCACGATATGCCCTTCGCTGACCACCAGCTCGGGATGCGTCCTTCTTCCCCAATACGCTCGCTTCTTCCTTCCGATAGACCCAACACCATCTTCTCTCACCCTTCCTGACCTCCCGATTTCCTCGGAGACGTCCAATTCGGCGACCGCCTCATCTTCGAGACTGGGAGGGACGACCCCTGTAGGAAACAACTCCTTGATTGCAGCGCTTCTATCACTTGGCGCTTTATAGAAATACAACTTTGACCCTTTAAGCTCGGCTTTAAATGGTTTCCAGCCCTTCGCCAAGGCGCAATTAGCGGCTGTGCTGTAGGGTTTCTGGTAAGCTTGTATCATCGGCGCAGCGTCTGTCAGGCGATTGATGAATCCAGAGTTGTAGGTGATCTGAGACGTTCGCCTCGAGGTACTGCCTTCGTCTGCTTCCGGCGCGTCGTGAGAGGTGGGTGGAGCCAGTAATGAAGAAGGTTGGTTTGCGGAAGCGAGTGCAGCTAGATTGGGTGCCGAATGCTTATGAGAAGGACCCGCGATAGTAAAAGGGAAAACCCCACGACCCATTGAAGTGCCTGAGGATTTATCGCTGTCGAGAGGTTTCATTGAGTCTCCTGACCCTTTTCTTTTAGGACTTGGGGAAAGGCCCAGTTTGGAAGCAGATAGTTTTGTAGGTAACCTCGGCGCGAGGGACTGCATTCGAGCATTTGGTGCAGGTGGCGAATCGTCAGATAAAACGAAACCTTCTGAGGTGGGTGAGGAAATCGATATGGATATATTAGGTTCGTTCATAATAAGAGGGTCATCGGGAGGGGTATCAGATATATTGGCCACGGCGGACGGAAGAGACTGGATCGTTGGGCTAGGAGGAATAGCATTGTTGGTGGAAGTGGAGGGATGCAGAGTAGCACTACTGTTGCTTCTATTACGGTACTCTTGTATCCTGTGCTGAAAGGAAACATCGGCCGTGGAATGAGATGGATCGGGGAAGCTTCTGAGGTCATCTGCGGACCTGGACCAAGTTTTGCGAGATATGTGGCGAAGGTCGCCAAGACCACCGTCAATATCGGAGGAAGGTTGTTGGGAAGTAGATGGGTATACTGAATTTAATTCGGCTGACTTCTTCGGTTTAAAAGTAAGTTCTGCAACGGACCTGGTACGATGATGTTAGTAAAATCATGAACAGCCACGTAATTGATCCAGATATAAGGCTCGGCACGCGACAACACTTACTTGGTGGCATCCATAGCGTGGGGTTCTGACTGGAAGGACGAGAGGATGGGGCGAGGGTCTGTAGGTCTGGAAATTTTGGGCCGCCTGGCTGAACCGGTACTAGTCCTGGGCTCGGGTCCAGTGGAGATGGAACGCGGGTCCGATGTCTTCCTCCCAAACCATTTCGAGGGTTTTGAAAGGAAATGGGAGATGCCCGAGGGAGAGCTTGAGCGTGCCAGTGGAAAAGCAATGTTGGCGGGCGAGGAGGGCGTCGATGAGGAGAAAGCATCCTGTGGGCTCAGAGAATTGAAAGATTGAGGCACGCGACGTGGTACCATTGGAGATGGTCAGAGGCAAAGGAGCGCGAAGGTTTTGGGGAATTTACAATGGGTATGGGTGCCTAACGATGCGAGATATGAAGTGAGATCGATGAGCGTAAATGGAATAAAACTTGAACACGCGTCATGTTCTACGTACCAAAGCGGAACGTGGACAAGTGTCGAGTGAACGTTCATGTAGTGGACGTGAAACAGAATACAAGCTGGCTGGCGGCGAGGCCCCGCGGGAAACGTGCGTTTTAGGGAATGTGGCGTCCCATCGATGTGATCCACACCAGACCGAACACGTCTCGAAATATGATACAGTCCCTTCCCACCGTCTTGGCTTCTACGTGCATTTTCGTGGGCAGACCGTGCTTTTTCCCTCGCACTGACGAGCCGGGTACTAATAATAAAAACTAGCTCCCATGCCCAACCACCTGCCTGTAGGCTTACAATTTGCAATGTCGTCGAGACAGGAATCGACATCGTACGACAGCAACTTGCCACGTGCAACTTGCTGTTGGTCAGTCCATGCACCACGCAAAAAAGGTTTCATTGGTAAGAACACACTTTGCTGCTGTGCTGAGAATCCAGCTATAAATAAGTCCATAGATGAACCAAGATGTGCCGCATCAAATATGGCGTAAAGTTCAAGTTCAAGTCTCTCAGAACCAGTTCCAGTCGTATCTGCGCCGGTAACTTTGGTCCATCTATAGCGGGAAGTTGGTTTGGCAGCGACTGACCTATTACCACAGTGTCCGAGGATGGGATGACCTTCATGGCTGGGCTGTACATGTGATGGGCTAGGCCGTGAAGTTCATCTAATCGGACTCGCTGTGTACATTTTCACCCTGGCATCCGCCGATAATTTTCAACTTGTCAGTATTTTGAAACCCGATCTATCCACAACCTACGTTTTACGAAGTGCATTCAAGATCAACTCAAAAGATAGAGTCGAAGGAAGGCAGTGGTTCTTTCGTACAGTACAAGAAAACCAAAGTATGTAGTGCCAAAAGACGAGGGTACTATGGACCCTTGCAAGTACTTGGTGCGCCACGTTTTTGCGAGGCAATATTTATCCACATAAGTGATCAATCGTAGATCTCATGGATAGACCACCGAATCTCTCGGAGGTGAGATATGAGAACCCCCACGTGATGTCAGATCTGGGATCGACTCGTAGCAGCAGGCCGCCGCGGTGCCGTGAACAGCCAAGCACATTTTCTTACACAACATCGGATATAAGTACAGAACCAGCGATGTACACGATAGTTGACAAGAACTCGTGCATGTACCTTGTTTCATGCAAGTTACTGCTTCATTAAGCCCCGTCCTTGACAGCTTGCCAAGCAGGCCTGCTAGAGATATCCTTCCACCACCTAGAATCGAACACTAAAGTGAACACTAATTGCATGACTAGCTCGCAAGTACCGTACCTGGCTACGTTGGACCTCTTCTGAATCACGTCGTTGTGACCAATGGCAAAGAGTATGCTTCCGTAAGGCAAGTGCTGGAGGTCAGCGAGGGTCACGTTCTGGAAGCTCATGAGCTATCGGCAGATCAAACACCGGCATGATCACCAACGTACGTCGCCAGCCAAGTATTTCTGCTTGCCGAGGATGACATCATACGCATCGAGCCTCGCCTCAAGGTTTTTGAGATGCTCGTCGACTCTGGCTTGGTTTGGCTGGCCACCACTCAGCCTTCGACACGCTGATCAGAAATCGGACGCTCGTCCAGATGCATGTATATACATACTTCTTGAACAACTTCTCGTACGCGAGAGGAGCAACGTGAGAGTTAAAGTTGGAGACCTCGACAGAGGCCGCTTGTTCGAACAAGGCCTCCTCCTTGAGATCGGTGGGAATGAGGCCAGTAGTGCCCTGGTTAGGATACTTCTTGATCAAATAGCGAGCGATAGCGCGAGACTCGTAGAGGATGAAACCGTCATCATTCTTGTGGTAGCGATGCACTCATGGATCAGTGTCCCCGTATCAAATTCGTGTGGTTCAACGCACGATGTAAGGAATCTGGCCGAATGGCTGGATCGCGAGGTACTCGGCGGTCTTTTGTTCGCGCTTGGAGAGATCAACGGTCACGAGCTCGTAGGGGATCCCCTTCTCTTTGCAGATCAGGGCAACGAGACGGGTGCAAGTGGACTTGGTGTAACCGTGGAGTTTGAGGACCATGATCACAGTAGGATTTGTTCGAGATGATGGAGGGAGCTGATGGCAGTTTAGATGGGGCATATCGCTCGTTATATATGCATGTGATCATGATATCCATATCTGAAACTAGGAAAATACGCTCACACAGGATCATCCAGTGAGGTTCGACATGCCGGGATGCCGACGCGTGAACATCAAATTCTTGCGGAGGGTATCCAGGTCCCAGGAAACCAGTGATTGATAGATACCACTTGCAGGACCTCTAAACGGAAGGCATTGTCACCGCTGACTGAGATGCTGATTAAATCCCGATTTTCTAGGGAAACGGAAATGATCAGACTGAATGAGCAGCACTAACAGCGCTTCGCATCATCATCGGATAACATGAAGTGGCATCGCCACGTTGGTGGCGCTTATTGGTCCTGCTCGACCAGGCACTTCAGAGGTCGGTTAGGGGGCCATGAGAACATACATGTCCCTCTGATCTATCATCAAGGCTGCGGAGGGCGATGCCGACGAGAGATCACAAATACCGCGACGATCGGTATATGCAGGTTGCTCCGATAATCATTCGGATGGGTCTCCTTGAAATTCGATTGGTATTGAGGGACGCCGAGTGTCCACCTACCCCGCATGAACCCTCAGCGACTCCTCACGGAAGCCCGAGCAGGCGGAAATTGAACATTATTCCGAGACGCAACGCATGTACGTACATTTCCGAGTCCTGTCGCAATGTTGCAGCTTGAATCAGCAACATCCAGACTTTGAATCACAGTGCTGGTGGAAACCGTTCGTCTGCATGCCTACCAAAGTTTCGCTGTGTTGCAGTGGCTCCCACTGACTCGTGCCGCACTTGCCTTTTTCGATCGACTACAACGTTCTCCGTGGGAAACATGACCTGCAGGTTGACCTTGTGACCCAGGCCGGCTATTGCAGCCCTATTATCCTGTGGGGCCCCTGAAAATGACGGCGACGGGGCGGAGAAATTATCGCGATCACTTCACCTCTATGTAGTTGGCTTATTCAAAAGGATTCAGACGCGGTCTTTCATACTCGCGCATCTAACGATCCTCCTAAGTGCCGAATTGCAGAGTCCAGCTTATTATGACGGGCTCCGTAGATCACTTGACTC
>JBBPKY010000907.1:0-12213 GCA_038089495.1 Xerocomellus dryophilus
TCATATCTCAATCATATCTCAAGGGATTTGGGTGAATGGGGGGTCGATCTACTGCTTACATAAGCGCGCTGCACTGGTGCATAGTGGCCGTCCTGGGACGGCCACACTGCATGTGCATGTGTGGCATGTATATGACTGACATAGATTACACAATTCTATTTTGATTGTATCTTGACGAGTTCTCAATGGATTTACACCAATGTGGGGTCCATCTACTGCTTACATAAGCGTGATGTGCTGGTGCACAGTGGCCGTCCTGGGACGGCCACACTGCATGTGCATGTGTGGCATGTATATGACTGACATAGATTGCATAATTCTATTTTGATTGTATCTTGATGAGTTCTCAATGGATTTACACCAATGTGGGGTCTATCTACTGCTTACATAAGCGCAATGTGCTGGTGCAGTGGCCGTCCTGGGACGGCCACACTGCATGTGTATGTTTGTCACAATTCATTCTCTACAGTCATGAGTGTGCATGCATGTTGTTGTAGGAAGGCCACAAGATAGTATATATGTGTATTAAGAAAACATTTAAACCCTAGGGTGGGGGTTATATCTACCTAGGTATTCCCTAGATAGCCTCATAACCTAACTCCGTCGCTTTGCTTGCGTCGTTTCTAACCATCATAACCCTAAGTAGTTTACAAAAAAGATATAAAATGACGTGATCCGTGTGTGCTTTGCAATGTATGTAGTCACCCTTTGTTGAATCTGCCTGTTGTCATTTAACATGCTCAGGGTGTGTTTTGGTCCATTTTTCAATTTTATTTGGAAAACAGGCCCTATCCCACATTTCAGGACCCCCCTGAAATGCGGGATAGGGCATGTTGTGATTCATTTATACAATATTCCATTTTGCAACCCTTGTACATTCTATCCCGCATTTCAAGACCCCCCTAAAATGCGGGATACATTGTTTTTCAGTTCAAAGTCTGCAACTGGCTCTTTGCTCAGTCAATCTTGCACATACTATAACATACTACAATTACAATGTTTTCATCCATCCTTTGTCTGAATTATTATACAGTGAACTGACTAATGAAACATGGTTAGATGGTAGTGGTCAGTTCTTGTATGCTCTTGCAACATGAGTGGGTGTGTGGGCTGATGATGCGCCCGATTGTGTATTACATAGAGAGAGTATATCATGAAGAGAAATATATATCATGCCCTATCCCGCATTTCAGGGGGGTCCTGAAATGCGGGATACAACATGTACCATGATGTATGTACACAATTACAGTTG
The DNA here is from genome assembly GCA_038089495.1 of Xerocomellus dryophilus. Lineage (NCBI taxonomy): Eukaryota > Fungi > Basidiomycota > Agaricomycetes > Boletales > Boletaceae > Xerocomellus > Xerocomellus dryophilus. The sequence continues at coordinate 1,253 of JBBPKY010000907.1, forward strand.
TCCAATTGTGTTATTCTCAACGCACACCCTATCCCGCATTTCAAGACCCCCCTGAAATGCGGGATACCATGCTTTCAAAAGGTGGCCCAACCAGGGGTTAACCCTTACCCAATTACAAAAAGTACATAGTATATAATAATTTTTGTATTCTGTGATCTGAAAATATATATATTCGTCTATTCTACTTGAGTGAAAGGGAGTGAGGGAGTGGTGAAATGAACAGTACAAATTTTGTGTACTTGTATCACACTGTGGGACCTGGACACGCTGTACAGCTCACCACAGCAGCACAGCGCTGTACGGATTACCGATCGGCTGTGCAGCCTGTCGCGCCGTGACGTGACTGTAGCGCGGCTGCACAAGGGGGGACCTTGCCGTAGTGCTGTGACATCTGTCACGAGGTGTACAGCATTGTACATGGCATTCCGAATTTGCTGATGGAGCCCGCAGGGAGCCTATCGAGGGCTGAAGGTACGTGATAAGCGGGACGGAGGTACGAGGAGGCGGCGCGACTTACCCGAGCGTGCCAATGCACCTATGGGCCGGCCCTCAGCGCCCGTCTTGACGGAAAGACGAGTGGCGTGCGTGGCGGGCAGCGCAGTGCGTGCGTCGTGCGTCGTGCGTCGAGGAGCGTTGCCTCGTCCCTGGCGCAGGGGGGGTCGAGCAACCAGCGGTGTTGGGGGCGCGAAATTGAACTCCGCACGCCGCTCTCGGCTTGAGTAGTCACGGATAGTCACAGCTTAGTCAGCCGTGTCCCAAGTCGAAGTAAAGGTTGCTTACCAACCGGGCACCCTTCCCCTGCACCCCTACAGCCGTCATGGCCAAAAATCGAACCCGAAAGCGACATTCCACTCAGCCGGCAGAACAGCCTACAACCAAACGTATCAATATAGAGGGAGAACACACAGAGGAATACGAGACAACGAATTCAACTACGAGCCAAGTGGCCGAGGTGATACAGTTGCTCTCACGGAGCTCTATGCCCCGGGACGACATGCTAGCCTTCGCACTACATCACATTTTAGCCGATGCGCCATCCCCAGTACACTTGACGGTAGCTGAGAGCAAGAATCTGATCGTGACCAACCATGATCTCAAGCGAGTTGTGCGAAGTGCCATCCAGCGACAGCGCTTTGAAGATGTCACGTCCTTCCGTACGTCAAAGATTTCTACTGGCTTTTCCACTTACAATCATCTCTCTCTTAGCTATTCTTCGAGAAGAGGTCCAACACAACACTTCGGGTCGTCCTCAGCCCGGGGGTAAGATCTCCTGATCTAGATCCACCGCTCTGATCAAACGCCTTTACGCAGGTGGTGTCGTTTTCCCAGAATCCAATCGTCAGTACCTTTCGTTCTGTGCTTTCACGTGCTCAGACTAATCGGATCGTGTTTTATGTCAGTGGATGGTAAGCTGTTCCTGCTTCCTACCCTTAGAGCGCCGCCCGGCTAACCTTTACTGGCAATTTTTAGCCACCTTTAAGGCTTTTCAAGCTGATTACATCCCCGGCTTCCCTGAAGCCCTACTTGAAATTGTGGACAAATACCACGGGGAACACGAATACAATAATTCCATTTCCATCATCCAGTCGTCTGGAACAGGCAAGTCACGCGGTGTATCAGAAGTTGCTCGACTTCGGTTTTCTTTTCTGCTCAATCTTAGACGAAATATCAAAGACTACAGTATGCTTCCCGGATTTCTCCTTGGAACAGGCTGAAGTATAGCATATGCAGCGTACCCTCCACCGGACGTCAGCGTCAGAGACTACTTTCTTCGGCCAACGATTACTGGGGAAATTCAAAAGAGATATACTGTGTTCCTGTGCTCTCTCTTTACCTGTGGGGCGAAATGGCTCGAAAAAGTTGAACGTGGAGGGGTCCAACTTGCGGAGTGGTGGTACAGACACCTAAACGGTCACGCAACCCAATCTGAGCTGGATCCTAATCGATTGAAGTTTTATGAGGAGGTGGTTCGGGACGCTGAGGTACGGAACGCCGCCGTCTCTGAACCTGGGATACTGGTAGAGAACCCAATTGCAGAAACTATATGAAGACAAAAATAAAGGCCTTTCGAACTCCCTCGAAAAATCCTGCAAGGAGTTTGTTGCGCTCCTACGAAGTGAATATCAGCGCGATGATCCATCAGCCGAATCATTAAAAGTCGCCTGCATACTCGTGTTCGACGAAGCTCAGGAACTTGCAGAGTTGCCACAACGCAATTCAGAGGAGCGCAGTTACTTCCATCATCTTGGGTCGGTCCTCAAGGCGATTGTTCAAAACGAAGTCTTTTCGGTCTTCCTTTCAACCAACTCCAATGTCAGGACGCTTGCTCCTCCTGCTTCCTCCCATCCATCCCTTCGCCAAGCGCTAGAGCCGCCGTCGCTCCATCCACCCATTACCGAGTTACCGTTTGACGCGTTTGCAAGAGACCTGAATGACAATCTTCGTGGAGTTGGGAATTCTACGCTGAGTGCGACAGCCTCCGTGGACGTCATGGTGCGTTTCGGCCGTACCCTGTAAGGATATTGCAGCGTTTTCGATCACGATGTGTTCCTAATATGTAACATACCCCAGGTGGTACTCTTTGCACAGGAACGGATACAAGGGTATCATCGGTCTTGCAATGGCAAAATTAAACCCGACGCGAAATTTCGTCGCGGACCAACTTGCTCAGTTCGCATGCTTGGCCATTCGCATCGGCTTGGACTTTGATGCTTCTCGTGAAATTGGTCGCACGAACGAAATAAAACTCGTGGAGTCATACATGCGCATTGTGTTCGCAGTTCCCAAACATCGGGAGTACATGCGGACCGGAACTCCATCGGAGCCGATTCTAGCCGAGGCAGCTGCGCAGCTCCTCAATCCGTCCTCTTCTACTTCGTCCCTGAACAAACTGGCGCCGTCCGTTCTCGCCGACGCATTCCAGAAAGGCTTTCTTGCACGAGGAGAGAGGGGGGAAATGGTAGGACGTCTACTGTGGACCCTCGCACACGATGGTGTGTTGCGAAATAAAAATGGCGGCAACGTCAAATTCCATGAACCCATCCGTGTCATCGACTTTCTCGAAAGCCTTTTTCACAAGGATCACTGGAAAAAGATCCGCGACGCAAAGCCCGTCGGGGATGAAAACGGTCTCACACTCTCTCAGGCATTTAGCAACGCCTACATCCACTTTTCTCACTTCGTGGATGGTGCGGACCATGACATCGAGCTCCAGGACGTCTACCGGCTCTTACTCAGAGGTGCTGCACTTAGCTGCCGGCGAAACCAACGTTCAATCGATTTTCTGACACCAATCCTCTTTGGATCCCCCGACTCGACGGCACTCAAAAGATCAAACACGTCCGTCCTGCAAACTCAGATCAAGAACCGTGATACCGAGAAGACAATCTTCGTTGATCCCAACTTCGTCCAATCCAACCATCCCGTTCTTTCCCTCGTCCACAGATTTGGGACCCTCGACAGCTCAGTCGAAATTCCCCCCAGTCGAGAACGGAGCCCGGCCCATGTGCGCCACTATCGGATTGACTCCTTTGGATGCACGTCCGAGACGTTCGGTGTCATTCCGCGGTCCATGGACGAGGTTTACCAGATGTTACTCGGTTCTAACCTGCTCATGGAAGACTTTCCTCGCAGTGAAATAGGGAAATGCAGATCTTTATTCCGCCAGCTGGAGCCGAGCACTGGGCTCGAGCGAGGTCAGCAATGTGCATGGTTTGGAGAGAACATGGAGTGAGGTAGGTGGACGGACGAGGTAAGATCGTGTAAGATTGAATCGTGTTCGGCAATAGCTCCAAATTGTCCAACGAGTCTAATTCGCCAAATCTGTATTATGTTACTGCAGAATTGTATTGCATCGCCCTGCGAACTGGTGATTCATTGTTGTTGGTGTTGGAGGCAGGTAGGCGACGACACATTGATGACGAGAGCGATAGAGGCGGAGAGGCGGGTGGTAGTGATCAATGGGGGCCGGTGGGGGTAGAACAATGGACATGGCTCCAAGAAGGCGCTGGACGACGTGCACGATGTGGCGTCACAAACGATGCGGCGAGTGCGAACGAGAGAAATAGACAATGCCCTTCTTGATAGCCTTATCGATACCCACACAGAACGCCTTTCTATCCATTCCCTTGTCCCGTGCGCTGACCACTTCCCCGGCGAACTCGTCCCACGGTTTCTGTGCGTCCTCCAAAGCGTTCCTCCACGACAAGGGTGATGCCATTTTCTAGACGTTGGGGTTCTTTGCACCCATATCCTCCTCGCCCGCCAACATCAGGCTAAAAATGCTGTGCATTCTCTTTGTTAGCAGCTCGCATCCACCCACGCGTGCACTCCCTCAATGGCTTCCCCCGCATGTTAGGACGGTCCGGTACCAGCCCCAGGTACACCTGCGCATGGACACAGACATGCACCTACACACTCATCGCCGACGAATCGTGTCTCTTCGCCGGATCCAGTCCTTCCAGTCCACCCGTTCGCGCGTTGCCAATACCCCCAGTGCGGCACCGCCTACCAATTGACGAGCTCCAATTCGCGGTTATATCGCAACCAGGGGTCGTCAGCGTGGGCAGCTTGACCGTCGTCGTCAGTCTCGGCACCGGTGCGTGGCCAAATCCGATCTCATCACACGGTGGTACTCACATCTCGTTCAGGACATACTAAGCACTGGCGTACGTCGTCGGTGAATTCCTCGGAACAGAGTGAACGCCTCTTTTCCGTTCTGTTAGCCACATTGAGCCACCCATAATCAGACGATCCGTTCAACTGGCCCCGGCATAGCTTCATCAGCCTCCCTCTGAACCTTCTCGCTCTCGTCTTCTCCAGACCCCCTCTCAGATCCAACGTCACTCCGCTCATTCCATTATTGCTTGCATGGGTTCGCCAGTCGCGGGAGGTGCTTTGAACAGGATCGGGATTGCGCCAAGCGCGGGTAGTTCTTCGCCGACCGGACGGTCTGGTGCCCGATGCCGAGTCTGGGGGTGACAGAGGGCAGGGACAGGGACAGAGGGCAACGCGATATGCAGAGGGTCTTCATGGGCGCGATGGGCGCCGATGACGGGCCATTTTTGGAACAGTGAATGCGCATATGGACCTGCCCCTCCCGGCGCACCCTCAGGCGCAGCCGGGCGGGAACGTGGTCCAAGACAAGTCAACAACAAGGGTGGTGCAAATGACAACGTCGTCGGGGACGTGGCAGCTGCTGCCGAAAACATGATTCGTGTCTCGGGCGCGTCGCTTGGGTGGTTGATCGGCGAGGCGTTGATCATCCCCTGCATATCGGCCCTGGTGGGCTCGTTGCTGTTCCGGTTGTCCAAGAATTCGGTGCTACTATGCAGGTTCCTCGCCGTGCGCCCGCCTTTGCGGGCGGCAGGACGCGTTGGGCCGTTAGGGTTATACCGGGACGGGCCTTCTTGGTATGCTTGGTCCGCACGCAATCACGATGTTTCGGGGGACGGCGCAGGGCGAGATGGGGTTATTGAAGAAGCTCAGGGTGGCTGGTATGTTAAGACCGAGCGTGGCCGGGCAAGGGACGTACCCCTGGGCCGAGTGTGATCCCGTCTGGTGCGCTCGCCCCTGGTTCTGTCTTGGTTCCGCGGGAAGTCTGACGTGGTCTTTCTTTTTGGGATAGGTGGCGAAATTCATTGGGGCTTAGGTTGTTCAATTTCGTACGTCGTCGTTTTCGTTGTGAGTGTCGGTGCTGACGGACGCGCGCCTTTTAGGCCAAGGACTGTATACGCCTTCCCCGTCTCTATATGACCAAACAGGAGCCAGAGATCCGGAGGGTGAAGAACCGATCGTTTGAAGGTGTGGGCGTTCGAGAGCTCGATCTCATCAACCCGCAGGCACACGTGTGATGCTTGCTTGGGGGTGCGATGGACTCGGACTGCGGAGGAGAAGCCTATTGGTGTTAGTGTTATGCCCTATGTACGTCGTTGTCTTGTTCGAGCGGTGCCGTAGCACGCGTCGCGTTCGTGATAAAAAGGGGCCTCGAGGTCGGACCCTCTTTGAACCGTTTAATCATCTCCCCCACAGTTCTGTGAGGATCATCCATTTGAAATGTTTTGTTGCAGGCGGCAACAACTCTGTACAACTGGCTAGAGGACGCGCACCAGAATCATTCAAGGGGCCTCTCTTCGGTGGCTCGAGCAACTTGCCAACAGCCCGTGAGCATATTCCCTTGCATTTTACTCTGGTCTATGGGCTTTTGATGGAGAGATGCATAACCTAGAGAAAATACTCAGAACAATTCATTTCAGTATGGCGATCGTCTGCGTCACCGTAGGTGATTTCCCTGAGGATATGGCTGATGGCACATAAAAGATATCATTCCCCCTTGCGGATGTATATGAACGATATGAACGTCTCAACCATTCACAATCTAGTCTCCCCTGGATGGACCAAACAGTCGGACAATGACAGTCATTAACCCTCCACACGGCAGAGTGTGTTCTAACACGCTTGCCAAGAGGTCGGCAGTCGAACCATCATTTGCTAACACAGCCGTCCTACCCATTCTCCTCTCAATGTCCATAACGGGCTCTGCTGCACCCGACATCCAGGCCACCTCGCAACAAAGCGCATGAAGCGCGAGGTAGGCGCCATTCGGAAGGGGAAGATCAGTCTTGGTGGTGAACGTGACGATTTCGGGAATAAAGTAGGGTTTTCCAAGTTCATCATTCACTAAATGTATACGGTATGTATGTCAACAACCCTATCAATAAAAATATGCAAGTGCCGGACATAACAAAAACCTAGCAGCGCACCTCCACAGGCTTGAACCACATACGAAGGTCATCGAAAAGGCGGTGACCAGTTTCGTACATCAGTATAATGTTTTCGAGACGATGAATCTTGTTTCCCGCCAATTCCGGGATGACATCGATATCCGTGAACATGGACAAGATTGCCCACCCGCCGGCGGGGTGGGAACGCTAGGGCGTATTTTGAGTTGACGGAAACAAAGAAACATCGACAAACCTTTTTCTCATTTTCGTCGATGCCTGCATTAATCGATGTGGGCAGCGTGGACATACGCGATGCCCTTGTGATTGATACTGCGCCGGCCAGTAATCGTGCAGCAGTAATCCGAGCGAAGCAATGCCGCGAGCATCTTCGAACGACGGGCGAGAGGGGTGCTCGGATGGCATTGGCGTCGGCCCACTGCTGCGCTTGACTATCGAAAGGTCAGTTAGTAATGGTCAATCTCAACCATGGCCAGGGCTAAGATTTACAAGCACGAATGAAACGGTTGAAATACATCTTCGCTAGTTCCATGAGCATGGCATCATCCCCCGCTGACGTGATCTCGCGCTGAAGCTGTCCTCGGGCATTACTGTTCGGCGCCAAGCGCAATAAGTGGCCCAGAAGGCGAGCGCACACGAGTGGGGTAGGACAACCAGGGATGGGTTTGAGACCAGTCTGAGCCGCGTCCTCCAGGGTGAGGCATCGTTGGTACGCAATTCAAAACAAGCTTTCTGCGAAGGGTTGAGATGGAAGTGGAATTGGGTCCATGGTCAAAGGCAAGTATGTCTTTATAAAACCCTTGAACGTGGGGTGGCTGTATTGTAATGAATGAATGAATGGATTTATTTGGCTAACTACGCTTATTAATGAAACACGACTGGGTTGACGGTCACGTGATATTGGTCGAATTCGCAAGGGTAGATTCGTATCGTGTCTACGAGCAAATTACAATCTAGTACAAGCCTAGTCCTGTCGCGAACTACACTCCAGGTGCCCTCGGTAAGGGCCGTGAGGTTCAACGAGCGAGCGCCGAGAGGACATAACTTACACAGCAGACATCTTGCGCAATACAGTGCAGATTGTTCGTCACGGAGACGTTCTTGAACGTTTGAACCGTGATAGGCACATGGTGTATATCCGCATATTGACTGCATTCCAATTTACTGCGAAGAACAAGATAGTTGAGATCGGTCGAAACCTCCATGGCATACCTGTACTCACAGAACTCGAATACCATCTTATCTAAAACACACAGATCCGATGCGGATGTACAAACCAATCCCCGATCTCATAGTTTCCGCACACCGCTGTAACGATCGTTGACTCAGAGTCTGTTCGATATGGTAGCCTACACGTGGTACGAAGTGCTTGACCCTTGCTGCGAAATCCGATGATCAAACAGTCGATCCGCAAGCGCAGGTTCAAATCGCTCCTTTCCTTCCCTGGTTCCCCAAATCCTGGGGTTTGACAGGTTGGAGCCGTCACCAAAAGCATCGTCATAGTCTTCGTACGTCCATGCCGGTTCGTCTGCGCCTTTCATATGCTTGAAAAGACCTTGCAGAAAGTGGTCGGTGAACAGCACGTCGAGAGGACGAAGTGTTGGATCTTGAATACGATCCAGCTGCAGACTTAGGCCATTGATGTCCGTATTGCCGTTAGTAAATGTAGTGATACGGTAATTGTTCTGTACGGAGGGTGAGTCTCGAGGACCAATGTGTATCCTAGAATAGAACACACGTTCGGGTCTACCCCAAACTCGTAATTATCCCATGCATCGCGTAGATCGCTTCGCATTGTAATCACGTTCTGCACCGAGTCGATCTTTGTCCTGCCGCCCACAGAGGCTTCATCTGCCGTGTCGATGATCTTGCTCGGGTAACCTTTGCGTACCCACTGCAACGGCGTTGGTATGCGTTCAATAAGTATGTGATAGATACGATTCAACATCGTGTGCCCGTGGAAATATGTGCGCAACTTTAAGACGACTGTACGTCTGTGTTTGCATGCCCGTGACGAGGCATTTACCGTCTCTAATACGTCCACGGGTGTGGTAATGAGGTCCCTGTAAGAGAGACAAAAAAGTGAGCCAGCTCTCCACTAAAGGTTTGAACATTCACTGACGCGAGCAGGGGTATTAAATGAGTGGGATTGCGAGGGCGGGGGAGAGTTGGCACGAATCCAACACGAATAGGCCCACCAGCTGGTCGTTAAACTGTAATTCTGACGCTGCGAGGAGTCAACGCGCTGCTTACTGTTGGAGAGTAATATGTAATGTCCGGGTTGCACGATCTGAGCTCCGGACGGACATGGTGCACGGTGTTGCTGCTGCACCAGGTCATACTGGAAAATCGTCCACGCTGTTGTAGTCACGGTGGATGCGATTATGTATCTGTAAAACTCGTCCCACTGGAGAGTGTCATACTGCCAGAACCCTGACCACGATGTCAATGCCGCAAACAAAGTGACCGACGGAAATGAAGTACCGGCGATCACAGCTCCGTCAGGACCCAGAATCAAACACTTCGACATTGCGTCTCTGCAGTCGGGACGGTCCGGGGTCCATCGCCAGGCAAAGTGTAAGCGACCGGACCACCGCGCGTAGCCTTAATGGTTAACGTTCAGCCACTGGGAGAGGTGCTGCCCTTGTAGTAGACACTGTAATCACATCTCTATTTCCTGCCCTCACATGCGCCGCCTTGCCTCTAGTGTAGTAAAGGTACAATACAAGCACAGCCCACTGCATATCGAAATAGAATCAGAGCTTGAAACCGCCAGCAAGACCCATCACGTTCTCCGGGTCTACCGCATTTTTGATCGCCTGTAATCTCGGTAGGTTCGTATCATACGAATCGATCAGCGGCGTATCGAAATTGGCATAGTCGGAATAGACAATCGCGTTAGCGTCACTCAGACCGTGATCGATGACATGTGCTTGGAGCCTCTGCGCGCTCGTCCGCATCGCGTCGTGAACGACTTCGTCGGATTCCGGTGACAGCCATGCATAAACGATGTTGATTGGAGAGAGGGGTTGCGTGCGTTTGGGTGGGGATGCCGATGGAGTTGAGTTGCGGGAGTTAGGAAGAAAAGGCTCCGCAGCATAAGAAATCAAAAACGCAGAGTCTCCCAACAGCTTGTTGCCCCAATACTGGAGCGGAACGGTTAGTGACTCGTATTGGGTTATGAAAGAGACGATCCGCTTACGGTGGTTTCGTTCGCCATCAACTCAAGTAAGGAGAGCGGGTAATCCGTCACAGAAATTGTGTTGAAGATGGCTCTGATAATGCGTTTGAGATTCTCTTACAGATCCAACAGGAAGTGCGCTTACCGCGTTCCGAAAGATCCAGGTATTGATTGTACAAAAGTTGAGAAAGAGCGGGTCGAAATTTGCTGTGTGGACGATGGAATCGCTAGAAATTCGTCAAAGATCCCCGCAGGTGGTGTTGGCCCATCATAAAAAAGGATCTGGGATATGCCCAGCTACGTCATGACGAGCAAATCTATTGAATTGGGGTCTAAAACAAGACGCTGCGAAAGGACTCACCTGACCGAGAAGAGAGTTATACGCTGTGAGTATCGCGGCTTTTGGGTCTGTGCTATTCGCTGCAAAATTCGCCGTCGCCAGATTAACCTGGTCTAGGGCGCCCGCGGTATAGGTAATGGGGCCCCCCTTGTATTCTGAATCAGCGCATCTGTATGAGTATCGAGAATGGATGCATACGTACCCAAACTTGCGTCTGCGGGAACGCCTTCAATGCAAACCTCGTTACAATGCCCTGAACAACGATTAACAGCGGGTCATCGGCAGAACATTTCTACGCACAAAATTATTCAGGCCATCCTGGGAAGAGATCAATAAGGTTACAGCATGCTTAGAAAGTACGTACTTTCAGAGCAAAGAACAGATCAGGATTCGACGTCTCCGTAACATCAATAGCTGTCCCATCAGGCACAACCAGCTCAAAAGTTTGCACAGTGTCGATGGTCAAACCATATTGATTTGTAAGCCATGAGTAGCCTGCTGGTATCGTCAAAAGTATATTTCAGTCGTACATGCTGTTCGAACATACCTCCCCCGACTGTAAATCCAGTAACCCCCACACCGGGTACTCGACCGCCTACGACATTGACTCCGTGAGGGTCAAGCTTCTCGTAAACCTCATCCCAGATCAGACCCGCTCCTATCGTGACCGTTTGTGTTGTGGAGTCGTAAACAACCTCGG
>JBBPKY010000908.1:0-12211 GCA_038089495.1 Xerocomellus dryophilus
TTGTCTGAATAACACAATGTGCAAGGTGGACAATTTCCTCCTTTGATAAGTCAACCTTTGACATATCAAATTTAGGTGATGATGTCTAGAGGACAAGGCATGTTGTTGAATACATTTGAAAAAATCATGTTTGTTGATTTGCCAAAATCAGAATTAACAAAATACATACATGTAAATAAATCAAAAATAGAAAGAAAATCAGTATGATATACAATAATTTAGAGATTATATATATATTATTATATTATATTTTGATTAGAGCAACTTGATAAATTACCATGTTCCACATCTTGGTAGTATTCCATATGCAAGAAGTTGATTGATTGATAAGTCAACCAAATTTGAACTTTGACTTAGCAAAATGGACAACATGACCAAACAAAATGAATAAAGTCATGTGTGTTATAGTGTATAGGAGTACACTACATCGTCAATAGTGGCTTCTCAGCTTGCCTCTACCTCTTTGTTATGATGAATCTACCATATTCTGGTGCTGGTATGCTTATCTGATTGTATAGCCACTTTGAGCCCAATAAGATGCAGTGACTTCATAAATTTGTTTGGATGTTATGTGATAGCACAGAAATCATTTGCTCATTTAGCTTTGATAAGTTGGATTATATGTAGCACTGGTCCTTGGCTACAAAATGGTTAGTGGTTGTAAAGAGATGTAACATTTAAGGCATGTACATTCAAGCCCCAAAAGTAAATGCTTAGGTCTTGTCCGGATTGGTCTAAAAGCCACTTCACTTAGTTGTTGACTTCACTTGAATGAGATCACATGATAGGCTCTGGGGGGCACTGGTGGTGACTGCTGCTAGGGCATGGGTTATGTACTACCGCCCAACTGCCACCCAGCAATGTCTGCTGCAGGAAGCTCTTCAAACAGGTCAACTGGATCACGCTCATCAGACAGGTCATTGCGATCAATCAGGGGAATCGTTGAATCCAGCAATATAGGTAACAAGGGGAAGGGGAAAGCAAAAAAGAATTTTACAGCTCGCACATTGTGGACTGCCGGGGAAACTGAGGAATTTATCCAACTTCTTCTGTTATACCACTCAGAGGGGGGCAATAACAGTTTCAAGGAAGAAACACTCAACAAGATTGCCGATAAAATCAACCAGAAATTCCCCTTGCAAAGGGTGCCAAAGACAAGCAAGTCCTGTTATTCCAAATGGGCCAATGTATGTATAATATCATCACTTGCAATAGTACACATCTGTAGGCTAATTTGTATTTATCAAAGCTCAAGAGTGAATACACACTGATCTCAGATATCAGGGGGGCATCCGACTTTCACTATGATGATTCCAAAGGAGCTGTTGTTGATGACAGAAGCCGAGATGCATGTGTTACGATTTTACTCCTTAGCGCACGTTTATTCCTTTTCTCTTTCCTCCGTCGCGTCCCCGCCGGACCCGGCATGTTCTCTCATCGATGGACTCATTGCCTCCATCTCTTTGATGGCATTAGTGTCTCTCTTATCCTCTTGTAAAGACCTCACACCGTTCTCCTTCTAGTCCCACCGGGAGAGGTATTGTCTCTTTTCCGCTTTACTCTTGGACAGCATTCTCCTTCTAGCTAGTTCTCTCACACTAGCTACGTGATCCACTTTACTCATCATCTTCTGCGACATTCCAGAGAGTTCTTCGCTTACGCGTCACTTCCTTCACCTTCCATGGTGTTCCACGCTTACGCGTCCTTTGGTATATAGTCTTTGCTGCCATGTAATTACTCCTCATTCTCGATCTACACAATACAAGCGTACCTTCTCGAATCCTTAAGCCGTCCGCTTAAGACCTCGTTCCCTTAGAACCTCAGTAAGTGCTCGACGACGTTGTGTCTCTCCGTGAGTACCTCCGTCAAGACACTAGACCTCGCACTCGACTTCGATTGGTACGCCCCGCATAACAGCATGGGCAGCTTTTTGCAAGGTATGAGTGCACTCTCCATCCCCGTTTTTTGCTGATTTATTTTTTCCAGTCCCACACAGATGCCATGAAGTACGAGGATACTCCCTGGCCATATTGGAATGATGTCTCACTGCTCATGCCCTCTATTGGCAAGGGAACTCATACCTATATCCCAACACAATCCAGAGTGAACCGCAAACAAAAAAAGAGCCGGGCATCAGCATCAGGGAATGTGACATCCTTCGTTACTTCCACTCCTGCAGGACCAAGCAACATGCATAACCTTCAGGCTGACCCTGTCGACTCCATCACCACAAATCATGTTGATGGCCCATCCAATACTGATATGGATGTGCAGATGACCCTTGAAGATCAGAATGTCGCCTCAGCAAGTGCCGCTGCTATAGATCCCAACTCCATCCCCCCCTCAGTACCATCTTCCTCTCTCTCTCAGGCTCAGCCCCCTCAGTCTACCATCTCGATGTCATCTGGGATGACAAGCGTCAGTCAGATGAAGCAGAAAATTTCGAGCATCATTGCCAGTGGCTCCAACATCAGGTCAGAAGGTTCACAAAAACAGTCCCACCTGCTCTCAGTGACTGCACAGGCTAAGATTGACATGGGAGTAGCCATTCAGCAGATGTCACAATTCCTTGAGAATATCCCTCCTTCGACTTATCAACCCATCACACTCACTTCACTAGGACTCCCACCCCCGGCCCAACCCAGCTTTTCCAATGATGACTACATTGAGCAGGTGGCTGAGATTCTCATGTCATTCAACCTCAGCCCATTGGAGAACAATGATATCGCCGAATACATGAGCGAACTCAATAACAAGATGAAGGTGAAATTTTTCCTCAAGTTTGACAATTCCTCATGCGAGATCTGGATCAAGAATGCGCTTGCTGAAATTCAGGCCAGGAGAGATGGTGAAATCGTGAGGAAAAGCATGGATCATGATTCACAACGTGCTGGTTGATATGTGCTGGGGGCTGGACATGATAATGGTATGGTTATTTCTTTCGTTTACTTCTGCATTGCTAACTGCGATTTACAGTATTCGTGGTGTTTTTTCGTATACAACTATGTTTGTACTCCTCTTTCTCTCAACTCACAGCAGTAGTCTATCCACATAGCTTCTGCAATGTGATCTCGGCGTTCTTCTGCCCTTCGCTGCTCCCCTGCGTCAGCTGGTCCATCCCCAAGTTCTCCAAGTATGGCTATATCACCGTCGTCCTTGTGAGTGTGTTCCAACTGGAGTGCTTGAAATTCCGGGGTAAAAAAAGTATTGGGGTCTAACTGCTGGATAAAATTGTGAAGAGCACATAGTGCTGCTGGTATGCGTGCTTGTACATCCATCTTGTACTCGGGAGCAAGGAGGAGTATCCTCCAATGTCGTTTGATGATCCCAAAGATTCTCTCTACAATGTTTCAAAGACTAGCATGGCAAAGATTAAACAATTCTTTCTTGTCTCGTGGGCTAGAACAGTGGGTGAGTTTTTCTTGTCTTGCCATACCGATTTACTTACTGCAGATTTGCTTGACGCCACTCCTTCAGGTGATATCGTACTCCACAATAGGGAACAAGGAGTGTATCCGAACCACCAAATCCAGCATCGGCAAGATAATACCTCCCCTCGGGAATACGCAAGTCATTGCTACGTGCATTGTGCCACATCGCCACATCCGCTGTTGCGCCATCCCATCCGGTTAACACATACACAAATAATAGATCAAAGTCACAGGTGAACAAACAATTTTGCGAGATGTACCCTTTCCTGTTTCACATGTTACCATGCTCCTCGATCGGCACAAATGCGTGGATGTGCGTTCCATCAACAGTTCCAATGCAACCCGAGAAGTGTCGGAAGCGGGGATCACCGGTGATCTTTGCTGATATGGGGGTATTGGCAGATGGTACAGTAATTGGACAGTGGATGAGTAGAATGGTTCTGACAAAAAAAATTCAAGCATTTGCTTGAAGTACCTGTCGTTCTCACACTCAGCCTCCTTGCATTATCCGAGCCAAAAACATGGAACACTTGCCTCGTTATCATATCTGGTGAGTGCTGAAACCATTCTCCTACATGGCACAAGCTCAGACCTGTCACACAGGTATAAAGAAAAATTCCCAGTTGTTCCTTGACCGAAATGCCGCGGTGTGATTTCTGGAAGCCATTCTCAACAAGAACCTGGACGAGCGCATTGAAAACATCGTGGCTAACACCAAGCAACATCTTTATCCGATTGGGATGACCGTTGAGTAATTCCAGAATCCAGCCTTCGCCAGTCAGAATCGACATGTGGTAGGGGATCCTTTCACGTTGTGATGGAAACAAGAGTTGGTAGAAGTACATTATATTGGTCATTAGGATCATTAGCAGTATGAACAGACGTCGTCGACGCTCAAGTTCACTTCGAATAACGACTTGAGCTTCGAGATCCATTGGAGGGAGTTGTGCAAGTGGAGGGAGTTCGTCGCATGGGATTATCTGTTTATCTCTTATCTCTTATCTGCTGGTTGATCAATTGCATAAGCATGGTGGCAGTGGTAGCACAGCCAAGTCCAGCAACAAGCAAAGTTTAAGTTGGAGTTGAACATAGCTGAAGTAGTTATAGTCTATGTGGACGGAGCCTTAGTCAAATGAATTTGTTATGGTTGCTACAACATTTAGTGGACTTGTCATTTTCAGGATTATTTCTTATCTTATCTTATCAACTCCTTCACATATGTGCTTCCACTATGCTTTTCTTCCATTCCACATGGTAATATCCTATGTTGACCAACATCCCCAGTTCATTCAATCCTTTTTATGTGCTCAAGATATTTTGTTAGTATCTGTGTCTAAATGTATTGTCAAACAGCTTATAGGACCCTCCACAGCAGACAACTTTGTGCCAGAGGTTCACGAACCTTAGCACTAGACAAGGATTTAGAGCTTGTCTATTTGTTCACACTAGTGGTAGAGGGGCAGGGAGTTCAGGGAGGTGACAAGCAAGCAGCCCCATCAACTTTATCTCTCCATCCACCAAACTTGATTTTGCAAGTCAAGTACAATTTCAGTGGTGATCCACCAGTCGAAGACCAGCTTCCTGCACATGTTACTGTTATGGTCTCAAGGCTGCACTACTGCTATGCTCATTGGCGAAACTTTTCCACTGGTTGGACAACCCTTGCAGCACATAGTACTAATGCCGGAAACAAGAAGTTTGGAGCACAGTCAAGTGAAATGAGGCCGAGATGTGCTGACCAAGGGAAAACACAAGGGAACATGTCGAGACATGCCGACCAATGGGAAGAGCGGATGCGAATGCACGCGAGCGATCGATGTCGGGAGTCGGATAGCCATCAGCGCACCTAAAAGGATAAAGAAGACATACCTGGAACAATCCAACCATCCTACATCAGTTCCCAACCGCTCGAACAGCCTCACAACGGAAGGAAAGAGTACAATGATACGTGACCGTCATGTGGACATGGAGCCAGGTGACTAAGTGGGCATACCAGGCATTCCACGATGTGATACGGATTGTCCCAGTGGCGATGGGGGTCGTGACTAGCCTGCGAGTCGGCGACCCAGCGGTATAAGGCAAACCGTCGACGCTGAGGGAAATTGGAGGTGCCACAGCGATGGAGACGGCGTCGAACGGCATGGGAGACCATGCGGATTGAACGGCGCACATCGCGACTCACGAGTCAAAACAAGACTAGTGACAGGAAGGTCAGAACAGTAACATGTGGCCCGGCACGATGAACACACCTGAACTGTCCACACTACCTAGCAAATGTCCCAGGCGACCCGTACAACCCATCAGTACACCGTCAAGGGAGAATCAAACCGAAGCCTAGAAGCATCAGTTGAACCCGAGTGAGGAGATGCGCTCACTAGCCCATACGCTCGCGTCGGGACCAAATCGGAGTGATCGGAGGTGATTTACCGCAGGAGGCCGAGCGGACAAGAGCGCGCGCACCAGAGATAGCCAAGCCACTACATACTTCTAGTAGGGAAGAAGGAACAACCGTCTTCCCTCAACTCTTTGCCAATCTGCCTGCACGAGACTACATCAAACTTTGCAAGTAACGTCTTATGCAAAATCAGAATTACATCATGACAGAATATTATCCTTGGGATTCAAGGGTATTATAAATACCATGGAACACTCATCTCAGCATAATATGCACGATGTCACCAAAGTTCCTCATCAAACCGTTCCAGGACTGCAGAAGCATCCTCGACATCTTTCTGAGCTTTCTTCCTCATGTAAAAGATGGGACAATCTTTACTTGTACACAAGACATCCTTGAACATGAAACGTGTCAACATCGTAAGGTCAGTTGAAGACGAAGCCGGTACCTGATGCAATGATCCTTGGCATCGCTGGCACTGGGTCCACAATCTTGAGAACCGGACTTGCATCTGTGAGGCAGCATTCACGTGTTTTTGATAGAGTTCATGAATCCTTGGGCGGCAGTTATTGCAAACAGCGCCGTCTTAGCTTCTCCGTGAGATGTCAAACTTGAAGTGAATAGACATGTACTGACTGCATACACTATTGCTCGACCGTAGAGCCGTCTTGCATCCGAGGCAAGTAACTGTTTTGACCGCGAACTTCATCAGTCCTCCAATGGTGGGAGTTGCAATTGCAATTGAACGCGTATGATCGCCGGACACTAAGAGATGTGAAGTACTGCACATACGAGCCAAGGATCCGAAACGTACACAATGAGTTTGCTTTTTCGCCAAGGATGGGTTCGAAAATCCTCATGAGAGGTTTCGAGAGTTGGTTTTCGAGATAGTATTTAGTATCGATGGGGATGTTGTTCTCGAGCACGTAAAGCGGATCCTCGGACTTCTCATAGGCAGCGGCACCTGGGGGGATAGAGGCCGTGAATTCTATGCATAGCACGAGTATGTGTGAGAATATACCTTTGATACCTTTAACAATAACATATGCAACGCGATCACCGAGAGCAGGCGCAGAACCAGCATCACGTTGACGCATTCGTTCCGCAAGTTCTACGTGGGCCTGTTTAGCTGCGTAATCTGCTTTGGCAAGCGCTTTCGTGATCACGAGTTGGGACATGTCAACCTTATTTTGCAATAGATCGGATATCATCCGTTTCGTATAGCTAAATTCACAATTAGCTTCAGCAAACGAGATAGATTGGCATGTCGTACTCCTCCGCCCCCTTCACGTCTCGATCAATGAGCATCTTGTGTAGGCATGTCTCGATAACTGTCGAAACAAGTCGACAGTTGTCTCTTCGAACTGTCTAGTTTAAGGTTGTTGGGGAACTGCGAGATGGGTGCTTTCAGAGGAACACGCACCTCAATACCTTTTGCGTCCATTTTATCATGTTTCTCTGTCTTCGTCCAGTAGAGTCCTGCATACCGCTTTTTGCTGATGAGCAAGTAAGGGAAGTAGACTTTTTCAAACTCGAGATTGATCGGCTTGATGAACTTGGCCGTGACGAAGGATGCGGCTTGGGCTCCTACGTCACCAGCCTTGTATTAAGCAGTATGATAGTAGAGGTTTCAATAAGGAACCCACCGAGTTCCATCACGGTCTTAAGATCTGAAGGACCGAATTTAACCATGACTGAGTCCGTATCACCATAAATTACTTCGGCGTTGTGACTGTGGCCATTTGACAAGGAAAACTCGGCTTCTACTTCCTGAAATAGATATGAAGAGTTGAGGAACATCGTGAGACCGCATGATATAGACCGAACCTGCTTGGTCTTCTCGATCATTTGGCGACCATACGCAGTCACACTGGACGAGATGGCAAGACACGGTAACTTCCCAACCGTTGCGCCAGTGAATCCGTACACAGAATTGGCACTTATCTGCGCCAAGGTCAGCATCACGTGGATCAATAACATCAACCCAATGTACCTTGAGGGCAAGCTGACGACCGTCCAATACTGCTCTTCTAAATGGGTCAGTTTCTTTTTTGAGATCGGCTTTCGCGCGTTTTCTAGCAGAAATGAGGTCCTCCAGCACAGTTGGTAACAGTCCCTTTCGTTTTGCCTTGGTAACGAAAAAGTCTACGGCCACGGAGTGATTAGAATAATGGGTGGGTGTTTGCGACGTGTCGTACCGTTATTCGGTGTCTGAATGTAATCTACATCTCTGACAAGCCCCAGCCGGTCGATAGTCTGCTTGTCCAAAAGTGTTGTGTAGCACAGGTTATGAGCCATCATAATGGAGGGATACAAAGAACTGAAGTCGAGCGTGGCAATAGGCGTATCGTAATAACCTTTCTTCGGCTCGATGACAGTTGCACCTTCATACTGTTCATCCGTGCCTGTAGACTTGCAGTTAGCCAAGCGTCGTTGCACTCCACGTATTTGCTATGGGCTTGCCTTCACTCTTGAAGGCGGGTACAATATACCCTTCGTCGTTTGCTCTTCGAAAGAGTTGAGAGAGCACTTTGATGGACTGCCCGCGAGAGAGTAAGAAGTTGAACGGAACGCCTGTAACGCGCGCCATTTCAATGTAGTTTACGAAACACATCAGTTTATCGAGTAATCGTTGCGGCAGATATGCATCCTAAGCGGGGTGCATGTTAGATGAAATCCGTTAGCAAACATATAGTGGACGATGCCACCTTCAAGCAATACACAGCTAGCCGCCTCCTAGACTCGGACCCCCCATTCTGCAGTTCCGTGATAACTGAATGGTGGACGTCTTCTTTTTGCTCGCCTAGGAACTGCGCACAGACAGAATTGAGCGTATAACTACGCAGTTTGTGTTCACGTTGCATGAACTGGAGTACGTCCAGCTGTAAGCGACCATCGAGGACTGTCTCCTTCGAATCCCGTTGGCCGTAAGCTTTTGAAGAAAAATGGGTATCTTTCACTTGCGCCTTGACGCCTTCGCGGGTAGGGTGTCATTTGAAAGGAACGGCGCAAGACAAAGTACGGCATAAACATACCTTTTAATCTCCCAAGATGGGAAAACTTATTGGCTTTCAGGTGTTTCGCCCTTTCAATGAGGTATGGCCAGTCGAAATTTGCGATATTGTATCCAATGACCACGTCAGGATCCACCTGTTCGATGAAGTCCCGCCAGGCGTGAAGGAGCTTTGCTTCATCGTCAAAAGAGAGGACTTGGGACCCAACAATGTGTGAACAGGACTTAAGCGTGAACACATTCCGGATGCAGGGTTGCGTCTCGCCTGTTCAATATATTTGTTAACTTTATCATCGAGAAGGCGTGACAGGGATGCTACCTTGACGAGTCACCATGTTCGCAATTTGGATAACAGGATCAGTGCTGGCCTCGGGGAATATACCTTTTCGTCCAGCACACTCGATATCGAAGCTAAGTATGCGTAGCGGCGCAATCTTTTCCCAGTCCCCTTCAGGAGGGTACGAAATAAAAGCGTCCCACCTTCATGGTGTGCTTAAAAACCTGCAGCTTAATAAAACTCATGTCAGCGCACCTCACATTCAGCTCGATCTGGCACGTGGACCGTTTCGCTTCCTCAGAAAGAAGTTTGTATCTTCCGGCCGGTATTTTGATCCAATTCATTCCTACGACCTGAAGAAGGATAATAACCCAGGAGTCGACATGTCGCATGACAGCAAGCACTGACCTTAGTATCTATCATGAACCGGAGTGTATACGGAATGTTACTCTCGAAGGTAGCACAAGGTTGGCCGTGCGCAAAGAAATCTCGGAAAGAAATTTCACCCCGTTCGAACACGCGTAATTACCACAAGGCAGAAAATTAGCACAAGAAAGGTGCGTTACTTGAAATTGACTTATCTCGAACTTTAGGGAGCAATTTTGGCTCTAATATCGTCAACTTCATGAACGCCAACCAATCGTCCCCTAAATAGCCCCAAAGCGTGCGTTTGTTTACAATTTCGATATCGAGGACGTAGTTGCCTCCTGCGCTGTTCTAATCCCGCATACCATGTGAATCTCATGGTGCGTTAGTTTGATACATTCGCTGACTTACATTCAGGGCGTCCATGAAAGCATCCAAGTCAGCATTATCGAAGCCGCGAGGAACAGGGACGTAGAAATAAGGCATAAACTGTGTGACATTGGCAAGGACACTGTTCCCGGCCTAAGCGTGCTATAGTTAAATATTGGCTTCAAAAGACACGCAAGACAAAAGGCACCTCGGTGACGCCAAACATACGCAACATTGTATGTCCAGTATTGGGATCTGTTGCATTCTCAACATCTACCTGTTGAAAGACTAGTGCGGCGTGAGTGCGAGATAAAAAGGAGTTGATGATATGAGAACACCCACTAATGGAGTCCGTCTTCTCGTTTATTGGCTTGAGCTTGGGGCGGGACCAAGAATCAGCGCCACCCTCAGAGGCTGAAATATATCAGGTCAACTCAGAGAGCGCTACGAGAATAATCTTTGGAGACATACATGGACCATCTGAAACGTTCTGACTGAGCTGTTCTAGCACATCAGCAAACGACGAATTCTGTGTCTTCTGTGAATCAGAGGGAGCTAGTTTCCTTCGCTTCGCTGCTGGTACAGCGGCCGTCTCTGCTTTACCTCTATCGTGGCATCTATATAAGCACTCGGGCTCGGAAAGTGAATTGCTCAAACTGTTTACCTAGATCCTCCAACTTTTGGGGTGGACATGACGGAAAGAGCAGTGAACTGTATTATGTCGCCCGGGCGCGAGATTGATGTTGGACGCGTCCCGAGTGGTGACGCGTGTGGTCGAGTTTGTGGCATTTCCATTCTGGGACGGGCCCCTGTGATACAGGTAGTACTGGTAAGTCTTACATTCGACACTACTTAGTTCTATCTCCAATACACATCAACGGAGGAAGAGCTCAGTGCACACTCTAATGGTATCAGCAGGTGACTGGACAGTGTGTCCCACAGTCCTCGAATCCGTGTAGATTTCGTGGTCATTCCCCCCCTGTCGGCATCATCAGCATAACGATCAATGTATCAGCTACTGAGAACTTACCACGTGAGTCTTGTCGCCAAAGAAGTGAATCTCCTCAAATCCCTCGTTCTCAACGAATTTCAGACAATAACGCTTGTCCCACCCATCAGGGAAAATGTCGAAGGAGATTTGACCGCCGATGGAGAACGTTAGGTTCAGATTGAGGTTTTCGGGGCGACATTGCTCGCGAAGCTTCTCGATGAATGCAGCGCGAATCTTGTGTTTCTGGATGTGCATATTAGCCTCGTCGTTGTGGTACAACTAGCTTGACTTGCTTTGTCATGTTCCTCGAATGCGTCACGCTCTTGCTTGCTTTTAAGGTGATCCCTTAAGCGGAGGATACACGGACAGGTTGAGCGACACATACGTTGCATTCCTGCCAATCGGGCTGACGTTTATCATCCCATTGCGAAATTCGACGAATGTGCCCCTGAGAAGGGGCTAGATGAAATGAGTAAATAGTTCAGAGACCTCGTCACGAACCGCTTGATTGGTATGTCGATTTCAGACAAGTAGCGAAGTATGAAGTTGACGAGTTTTTTGTACTTTTCCTCCCCCACAAAGTTGATGAAGGATTGTGTTGCCAGAGGCTTTCCGAGACGAAATGCGGTCAATCCATTCTCTGCGAACCCAAAGTCGAAGTCTTCGAGGACTGGTAGGACGTCAAGATGAGACAATGGTTTCCGAGAACGTAGTTGTTGAAGGACAAACGAACCGTTCCTTCCGTCAACGGTAAGCTGTTCACTGATTTTGGCGAAATCAGAGCCTCCGACGAAACCGATGACTACCCTTTGTCTGAGTTCACCGAGGAATTTGACCATCTCTGGAGTGGTTCCCTGTCTGAATGGTGGTGATCGATGCGTCTGGTTCACAACATCGCGAGGGTGATCATACCTGGGAGGTGTGAGGGTACCATCGACATCGAAGAGAACCAACGTCTTGGTGGTGCGACCTGCAAAATCTGAAGCGACCATGGTAGTTGTGTTGAACGAGATCAACAACGATCGGTTTTGATAGATGTGGCGGTGCAAGGCATACTACCCTCTTGACTTTGATCTAGGCAAGATGACCCACAGATATAGCGTATTTTCTCTGCCCTCCCAGCTGATCGACACCCTCGCTCCAAGGACCCTGATAGGTCAAGCACCACCTCGTGAACCTTCGCCCCCTCCGCCAAAGGTAGCACCTATTTTGAATGCAAAAGGCTGCAATATCTGCCTTGGAGCTGCATTTGCAGACGTGGATGAGCAACGTGCGCACTTTCGCACCGACTGGCACCGTTACAACGTCAAGATACGTCTTACTGGCGGAAACCCTGTCACAGAGTCTGCATTCGCTCAACTCGTCGGTG
>JBBPKY010000909.1:0-12200 GCA_038089495.1 Xerocomellus dryophilus
GTCATGCAGTGCGTTCATCAGGCATTGGGGGTGGGCTCGCTAAACGTTATCACATATCTTCGCAAGTGTTGTTCAGCGAGAGGGGGCAGGAGGTGATTTTGGTCCAGACAAGTGAGCAGAGCTACCATGAGAATAGAATTCTATCTAGGATGGACAGAAGAAACAGAGTAGCTCGGATCTATATTGTATGTGACGAAATCACCGTAGTGAGGTATTTCTCCAGCTTCTTTCGCAGAGGATGACCATTACGGACACCGATGGCACATAAAGTCGCTGCGAGATCTGTCGCAAGCTCCTCAGGATTTATGTCCTGTACTTCCAGGACCTCCCGAACAGCACGCGCTAGTCGACTCTTAGGAAGATGAGACTTGTCTCCAATGATTGTGGCCCCTGACCTGCATATCTTCCCCTTCATCTTCAGAATGGCCATCAAAGGCTCAATAAACTCAGTCCTGAATCTCCTCAGTGCCAATGCCCCCAAAGGAACGACACAATCCAGCGTACTCGCAGCTTCCACTTGTTGTTCCGCCAGGGCTAGCAACTTGGCCGACCCATTCACCTCATACCCCCACTTCTTCAGCTTCTCGACCCTCCTCTCCTTCAACTTCTTGGCAATCTTCTCATGCGTGTCCCCCTCCTTGATTGATGCAACGGCATCGAAGGTGTTGCTGAGCGCAAGCCAACCGTGATCCTCATCGATGGTGCGCTCGACATAGTGTCTATTGATGTAGTTGAGGAGTCGGTTGACGGCATGCGCGCCAACACTGTAACACTTAAAGCACGGGATGATATACTGAATGAGTGTCGTGTCATCCTCGGGGGCGCCCAACAACAGCTCCCGGGCGAGATCTGTATAGTACTTGTCGAGGTGCTCGTAAAGATCTCTACTGATCGGCTGCTTGGTGGCAGTACCAGTGCTTGCGTCCCTATCCACACCACCAACGCCGTTGGCTGTGCACTCTACATTGTGTGGGGAAGCACGGACATTCGCAGTGGCCTCGGACTGTGCAGCGAAGTAGTTGTAGGTTGCAGTATGTATGCCCATGTGGTATGAAATGTCGATGACAGGTGCTTTGCCGACGGAGTTGGTCGTGGAACGGACAATGTGGTTGAGCGCGGGCAGGATGTAGCCCCAGAGGGCGGCCAGCGACACAGAGGGATTGGCACTTCCTGCAGAGGGATTCGGCATTGGAGGGAGCAACACTGCGGTCAGCTCTGTCTGTTTTCCCTTGTTGCCGTCCATGGCTATGTCTAAAGCAATGCGATGCTGAAAGGTTGTTCTTATACTTTTTTGCATGAGGTGCCACGAGGTGAACCGACCAGGCTGGCCTGAAACTTTGTCATGAGTTATTAGGTGACACCATGTACAATAATACAACAGAATGGGGGGTATCAACATTGCGTCCCTTTTTGCCTCGTGAATGAGCTCTCGCATCAAATGGTAGCAGTCTGTCGTTGCTGTGACAATAGTCCTACGATCAGGAACATGCCACTCATTGACACGTCGATCAGCTAAGACATGTTGAATAGCCATGAGGGTACTTGGAGAAGGGCGTCTACCCCAATTTGTTGTACTGGGAGAGTTGGAGCTGATGAAAGGAAGCCAGTGTCCTGAACTTCTTCGATTGTCTCACCAATAGACAATACCAGCGTGCTGTTGATGAACGAGAGAATAATATATGAATCAAACTCGTCTGCGAGGGGGTAAATTTGATACGATTGATGGACATGGGTAAGCACGCACCCTCTTCATGCTGTTTAGTCATCCAGACGGCATTCGGAATGCCTGGAAGCTTGGAGCTGATGGACTCTTCTACATCGAGGCCATGACGAAGCATCCGGAATGAACTGTGCGTGCCTCGACCGCAGGCCACCAAAATTTTAGGAGTATCCGAGTTCGGCAGAATGTTCATTACTGTTGCATCCAATAAAGGAACTAAAGATTCTACTTCATCGGCAATCTCCAGGATATCCAGAGGACGAGGCCGGAAATAGGCGTGTGGCAATGGGGCAGTCGGATCAGCCATGCCAGACGAAGGGTAAGAAGTTGAACTGAATTCAGGCTTGTTGTCGTCATCACCCAACTTTTGGAACTAGTAAAGATAGCTATGCAGAGGTGAGTAATCAACTAGAGCGCAGGAACATAAACTCACTGGTTACCAAACTAAGAAGCGACGAAAAGGAAACTAGATTTAAGAATACAGAGGCTGCTAGCCACAGGTACAGTGTCAAAATACTTGATTTTCAGTGATCTATCGTAACTTTGAACAAGTCGTCATCGTCACTTTGAAGGAGGAAGAAAAAAGCATCCTGAACGATATGTGCATTGAGAACACAGGGACGCTGAATCATCAAGCAACAAACCTTCATCTTGTGCATAACGGCTATGATGATTATGACACCTCGTGATGAATCTTCAAGTGGATGTCTTCGCCGCGGGATGGGGACATGCTGCTGTGGTTTGTCCACGTGCTGGTATATAATGTGGTCTTCACAACGAACAAGGACACCAGAGGGCCCATCAAATCGATCGGTTGACGCTACTTGACCCCCAGGCACCTGAACGAGGAGATTTGCACGTGGATCAGTGGGTTCACTCTGTTTCTGAACAACATGACTGAGGCCGAGATCTAGCTCATAATAAGTGAGCATCTGAAAATTGGCATGAGTGGATGACCTGAGAGAGGAAATCCCGTCAGAACAACACACTTTTTCAGCATTGTTGAAGGCTTCCCCAGTTGGATCCCGATCAGACTCCATGTAGTCGACCTCCAGTGCAGCAAACAAGGGGTTTTCGAACCCAACGTCAAGTCCAATAATGTGGTATATAATCGCGTTGTTCTTGTGAGCTTCCAATAGCGACAAGATTGTCAAGTTGGCCGCAGCGTCTCAGTTCAGGATATACACGAGTTTCGCTTTCTCCATCGCAGAAATCATAACACTACGACCCTTGGGATCCGTGGCAAGGTGTCGACCAGGGACGATTCGTCGCGCACCAGACTTCCCAAAGGTTTCCTGAAGTAACTTGACAAAACTGCTGGTTTTGGGGTCATAGTCAAGGATAACAATTCTTCCTGAGTCGGACCCTACTATTGCATAGTCTGAGAACAAAAAATGATGAGATTGGAGCAAAAAGTGTGGATACATACGAGGCGCTCACCCTTAGTACTGCCTGTCAGCTGGAAAACTGCCAGTGAATGTATTGAGCCGAACACATCCGATGTGATGACTGTGGACAGTTTTCCTGTCTGGACATTGGGTCGCAAGAGCTCGAGATGAGTGCCCCGCGCAACTATGATTTCCTGTGTGTGGGCGCCTGAAAGGTTACCAACAATTGCCTGCGTTGCAGCCGTTGGGGGTCGCAGTGTCAAATTGTACAAATGCATGTTACTGAAACTCTTCCACCCAAGCGAATAATGTCAACGAAAAGATGAACCTCGACAAGTTGTGGGAGTATTCATCAATGTGCGGAGACGTTTGTTGGTGAAATTGATGCAAGACTGATCAAGAGAGTTGGGACACTGCTTGTGAATGTTTGGGACTCGGAGACTGGTGACCGAATGTCTTGAAAGTTGACATGATGCTTTCATATGCATACTCAGGATACATGGACATGTACAATAATACAACAGAATCTATTTGGCGGGAGGTATCAACATTGCATCAGAAACAATGCTTCTGAACTGCTCCCAGATGACCAGACGGGGAGGTGTATCTAACGGTCTGCTATATCCGCCTTTCAACATCCAACGTGACATAAACTCGCCCTCCATTGCAATCATTGAATTCCAATGAGCCCACTTGCCCCAAGGGAATTCAGGGTGAGCAGCAATGAACGCCATCCAGAAGAGCTCTCGCATCAAACGGTAGCAGTCCGGGTGCTTGGATTCAAGAAGAGGATCTGCTACTAAGCACTCTTCAATTTTGTTTGCCAACTGCTCCCACTGATATGCATCAGTGGGCTCAAACTGAGACGAGAGTGGGAGGAAGGGAAACATGGCCTAGCAGTAAATAAGTATTTGCAAGACAGCCAAGGATGAGGGACATACCAGACTTGAGGACTTGTTCGCTTCCATGGACATGTCACGTATAACGGGGAGTAAAGGTTGTTCGGCCCATTGGTCACAGAGGCGAATAGAGATTTGCACCGGCTGGGAAAGAATATTGATTGGTTACTGGGTCAGACAGTACGCAGGAAGACTTACAACTCGCTCGGGCGGGTTATCGTGAAAAACGGCGCCATGAAAATGAACAGACAGTTCAAGAGTGTTGAGGGTAGTGAGTCCGTTTGGTCCAAGACAAGTTCTAACATCAACGATTGCCGACATTGTGGTAGCAAGATAACAGGAGGTTTCAATGTGGCATTTCTTAAGGCTGACTTTTGAGGTCATGTGACACGATCAACATCGTGCGACTCATCACTCCCGCCTCATCGACTTCTTCCGTCTGTCCATCTTCCCGCTCTCTCTCCAAACCTGACCGTGCATGGCATGTCCATTATCCACCCCACGAGCCCAAACCCTGCAATATTCAAGAGTCAAGGTTTGCCCTCACTCTCGTCGGTGAGCCACTTTCGTTCAATTCTTGGTCGTATATTTAGGCCTCTCCTGCGATAAAGACCAAGCCGTCAAATCGTTATGTGATATATGGCCTCACCAAGACATACCCGCCATCTTCCTAACCTCGGGACGCCCAATGGTCTCCCCGATGTCGGGTTCGGATCATCTCCATTGCATCAATATACTTCACTCCACTTCCCACAGCACTCATCTGCCTTCCCTGATCTCTCCGACAATCCAATCCACTCCTGTTATCTCGCCCGTCGCCCCGTATTCAGCCCAGCCCATGTACCCACGACTTTGGTGGTGTGATATCGCGCCGATCAAAGGTTTCGTCCAGGAGGTTCTCCGTCGCTCGCAGACCTCAGGAACAGTCCTTCAAACGGCACCTCCCCTGTGGCATCGGATGATGGTCGAATATCCCAAGGTGAGGTCGGCATCAACTATGACACTGGCCTTAACGGTCCAGCTCTCTCCACCGAAACGTCATTTTCCGACGGTCTGCTCGCTACCGTACGCGTCAATCAGATCTCGTACGAAGCTGACGCTTCGTTCTCAATGGAAATGGGCTTCGATGTTAACAAGGTGCCGGCACACAAGTTGAAGACAGATAATGTGCCCCTACCCCTCTTCCCCCCTCTCCCGTCCCCCCTTCTTTGTCCTCGTCGCACCTCCCTTGCATCACTCATCTTGGCACCAAAATTTATGCAAGACCATTGCTATTCGAACTGGGCATGGGCCAAGCTCTCTGGTCTCCCGCCACGTGAGATTGGCCGGTGCGAGCACGCGCTCGGAGAAGCCCTTGAGTGGCGGCTTTGGGTCGAGAAATTGCCTGCAGCGCAATCCACATCTGGGTGTGCTCTCATCAAGTGTAAGAGTGAAAGTGACATCCGTTTCTCTGGAGACCATCCCATGGCACACGCGGCTAGCAATATGGATTCATCTCCGCCCCTTGGTGCGGAGATTGCTTCACTTAGGAGGTCTGTGACTTTACCGGCCAGGAGCCTATATTTGGAAGGCCCGCGCGTCAATGGGACTGACAATGCCAGTCCAACCGCTTACAGCTCCAGCCCGTTGACCCTAGGACTCAGCTATTCACCGACCCCGATGGAGTCGTTGCTTGGCAATCATACTGTGCAAGTGAACACCTTCATGGATGTATCTACGCCGCCGCCTGGTCAGTTCGCCACCTTTACTGGCGCGCAGAACGACAAGGTGCTGGCGACGTCCGTATCATC
This sequence comes from Xerocomellus dryophilus, assembly GCA_038089495.1. Classification (NCBI taxonomy): domain Eukaryota; kingdom Fungi; phylum Basidiomycota; class Agaricomycetes; order Boletales; family Boletaceae; genus Xerocomellus; species Xerocomellus dryophilus. The sequence continues at coordinate 5,798 of JBBPKY010000909.1, forward strand.
CCAACAGCCCTTCTAAAACATTTCGGCTCCAGGTCGGTGTTTGACGGGAAGATAGAAGGACCTGAAATCGTGCATTTACGAGACGCTTTACGCATTCAAGTTGGAAGTCACATCGTCACCACGTTGACCATTTCAATCCCCCCCCCACGTGGGGGGTCACTTATACAGCATGTAAGTAATACGAGCCTATGCACAATCATATATAATGTCCACTCATGCGCGTTGGGCATTCTTCCAGCCTTCGATGACGAGAAGGTGTCAAAAGATGTGCGTCGACGCACCGAGGTCTTTGAAAGACTTCAAAATCACACACAACCCAGCCTTTTCATGCCGAAGGTCATCTACGATGGTGGTGCTATCGCATATTCTTCTACTGTCCTCTCATGAAGACTGCAAACCTCGCCCACTATTTCTCTCACTTGAGAGCGCCTTGCTCCCTACCGAGAACTTGCATTGAAAAACCCACGCAACATGAGTCGTTTCACAGAAAGTATGCTGGGAAACACTTCTTGAAGGTAAGCATATCCGACTTCACCCGGTATCTGACTTATATCGTATGCAGGCAAGCACTTGGGTACGTGAGTGGGCACTCGAGCGATGGGAGGAGAGTGCGCAAGTGAGATTGAAATACAACCTCCCAAAGCTGAAAGCTCTCTGTCGTCAACGCCTCGCACCAGCTGAGAATTGTGTCATTGACGGTGTTGAGCATGACTCATAGCTGTAGGCCACGATCATTCTCCTTTGCCCACTTTATCTTACTCGTGACAAAGACAGAGAGACATGCTCATAACAAGGGGTGTCTGTGAATGCAGTTGACTGGTTCTCTGGATGGAAGTACATTCGATTCTGACATGACATATTTCCCCCCCCCCCCGATTGGGCGGTCACCAGGTTATAATACACCATATGCATGTACGGTCTGAAGACTCTGATAGCTTCTAAGTACATCACCCAGTCCCTTTGTCCTAATGGCAATTGCCTTTCAAGGCTTGCGGGGGTGCCCAGAGGGCCCGTGGAATTTTTAAAAAACCCCCTGGAAGGGTGTGAGGAACAGCATCGGAATGCCGTGCCTGGACGACCGGTGGATGCCGGACATCTTTGTTTTTAGACTTGTTCCCATTCTGGGTCCGGGAATCTATAAAGCTGATAGCGCTGATGGCCAGGTCTTCGAAACCTTTCCCTCTCGACCCGGATGGTAATGGAAGTCGTAACCAACGCCCTTCGAGTCTGACCCCCTCTGTTACAGTCTTCATTGCCGTTCGCACCGACCCGCAATATGTCATATGCAAGGTCTGCCCGAGTCGCGGTATGGGCAAGAAACCCGCTTTTCGTTGTTGTTATGTCGCAGGCCATATTCAATCGCATCAGAAGAATGTCCGGGGCCAGAAAGAGCAGGATATACCGCTGAAACTCGGGACTCTCAAATGCTATCAGTCAGCATTTTCACTGCTAGTGGAGACGCCTGCCTTGGATACATTTGTGACTGTGCCGGATGGTCTCCCGTCCCCTCCTCCATTCGATAGCAACAACGGAGACCCGGAGGTACCATTGGGCCAAGCTTGGGATGAATTCGAAGCTGAACACACCATGCACGTTGATGATTACTTCGATGAGATACAACAGATGATCAAAAACAACGAATCTATATTTCCCACTATGCTGCCACCACTGCTTGAAGATGAATTAGGACTCGAGGACTTTGATGAACTAGATCTCATTCCTCCCAATTTGGAAGACCATGGCATAGATGTCGAAGGTTCGTATTTATTATCTGATTTCCCTTCATTCCTCTCAATCGGTGGATAGCTGTCAGAAGTCGAGCTTCACGATCTGCTAAGTCCAAGGTGGCCACGCATGTCTCCCCGGACGAGCCATTATACCCTTGGAAGTCAAGGCCGGTAGGTTCACCTAGGCTACCATCATGGTTCTCACTAACTGTTCTATAGGAATTCTTAACCCACCTTCTCTTCAGTTTCCCCCGCCTTAGGTTCTCACAAGCACAGAAAGTGGCGGTACTGACATGGGCAAAGGACCTCGGCGCACCTGAGGTACCATCAATGTATGCTATGCAAAAGGCACATGAACGTTTTATGAAGCTCCTTGGGACGCCAACAGAGAAGATGACAGCAGCGTCCGGTAACGTGTTCTACCTCAACGCTCTAAGCAAAGCCATTGCCATGGTAAGCAACATTGTCTTATTCGAGCTATCACCCTGAGTCATCGGGTCATGGCTATTGTAGGATTTCACGAACCCATTTACTCGATTCGCAATGCAAGATTACCCTGAGGATGGACAAGGCCGCATGTCGCAGGTGCATCATGGAACCAAGATGCTTAATGACCTTCCGGATACGCTTGCACCTCCATGCGTTCGTGTCGATTGCGGCATCTATTTCGTCAATGAGCTACTCCAACAATCCACGGGTCAATTTTTTATACCAAAGAGGTTTTTCCAAGCGAGAATGCCGGAATCTTCGGAACCAACTGTTCTTGCTCTAGGTCACAAGGCTTCAAAGATTGTGGTTTGTTTCTGCTACGAACGGTGCCGAGGCTAGTACTTACTGACCAATCTTTCTCATTTGTCACAGGAGGGATATGCTGTTGATCTGGAAATGATCATTGTCGAGGTTTCGACATTTATTAGAACATTTGAAGATCTCCAGCGCCGAGGTAGAGAATCTGGGATTCATTTCACAGGTTTGTTCAGGTTTGCTGTTTGGGGGTGCAAAGTATCTAACGGTTCTGTAGCCTCCTCGGCGACATTCTCCAATCTCATGCCAAATCCACTCTGAGCAAAGTCGGGTGGACGAATGGTCCATACCATACCTCTCATCGTATTCATGGACGATGTATCAGGGAATGTCTTGAAACAATGGAACAAGCACCACGTAGTCTACGTGTCGAACGGGTTACTGCCCCAACAGATGCTTGAGCAAGAATGTACGATTAGGTTTATAACAGGTTCACCTCACACTACTCCCATGGAGCTAATGCAGGGCGTCAAAGACTCGATCGAGTATGTTTTCCACATTGATTCATCAACACTTTCCTACTTGCTCACATACCAGAAAAGCGGCCGATAGCCCCATTATGGCATTTGATGTTAATTATGAAGAAGAGGTCATGCTGATCCCATACAGCCTGATGATCACGGGCGACAACCCTATGCAGGCTGAGGAATGCAGCCATGGTGGGTTGAAGTGCAATTACCTATGCCGTACTTGCAAGATTGGTGGCATGAATGTAGAGAAGAAATCCGACAAAGGATACAGTGATGTTTTTCAGGTATGCAGAACTTTGTGTACGTTACATGGACTAATCATGGTTTTCTAGTGCGGCGAGTTGCGTACCCCCGAAGACACTCGTACCAAAATCAAGAACCAGATTGAGCTTTCGATGCTCTCCGGCGGTACAGAAAAGGTGAGGAACACTGTTGGCCGATCTGGCATCAAGGACAGTGCGACCGCCACAATCATGGACTGGCTCCTCGCACTTGGCAAGACGCTGCGCAAGAAACCCGCTGCAGGGCCCAGACTGTCAGAGGCTGAGGTCACGGCGCACTTAAACAGCGAATTGGATCTACTCCTCGGAGGTCAATCGCTCGACGACCACATCAATCCCCTCCTTTCAACACCCGGAATCAGCATTCATAAAGACACTCCAACGGAAATTCTTCACACCGTACTTCTTGGTATCGTCAAATACTTTTGGGGACAGACCACATATATCCTCGAGAAAGGCCAGCTCCTCAGACTGTTCCAAACTCGTCTAGCGTCCATTAATCAGGAAGGTCTAAACACTCCGACTCTTCATGCTGATTACATTATCAAATATAAGGGTGCACTTGTTGGGAAGCATTTCAAGGGCCTTGCACAAGTCATGCCGTACCTTATATATGATCTTGTTCCTGAAAAGGTCCTTCAAGCATGGTCGCTAATTGGAAAACTGGTCGTTCTTCTCTGGCATACATCGATCGAGGACATGGAAGCATATATTGTGAGTACCTCTTTCTGGTGTTTATTTGTATCCGTTTACTTGATTGTAACCCATTAGGCCACCCTGTCACATGTCATCGATGACCTGCTCACTATCAGTGCACAGTGCACACTGAGTATTTTGGTGACAAAGGCAAAGTTTCATTTTCTTGTCCACCTCCCTATGTTTATCCGACACTTTGGGCTGGCGATCCTTTTTTCAACCGAGCGGTACGAATCATTCAATGGCGTTTATCGTTTGTCATCAGTGTACAGCAACCGCCAAGCACCGAGCCGTGACGCATGTCACCTCTTTGCTGAGCAAGACAATGTGAAGCATGTCGTGTCTGGAGGGACGTGGCACGATCTCACCGCTCAGAAATGGGTTAAGGCAGGACCAGGAGTGGTCGAATACTTCAACGCCCACCCTCACCAACGCCGCTTACTGGCTTTCCCCAATATAGAACCCAAAAAAGTTGGTGAGTATCTCGCCAGACTTTTAGATCAACACGCCACTCATCCTTCATGAAAAGGTGCAGCATGGCTACCGGCACACGCGGAAGTTGTTCGCCCAGTTGGTTGGGATGAAACGGAAGCTGCTAGATATGGCATGGTGTCAGCAACACCGGCACCTCAGCGAGGAGCTTGGTTCTACAAGGCCGCATCTTTTACAGCTGCGCAGGGAGATCAAATGGGCGTTGGAACTCATGTTATTATCAAGTATGGCAGCGAATATCAAATTGGGTGTGTCAAAGAAGTCCTGGTTCCTGTTGAGCAACACCAAGCTACCCATGTTGCAATCAGCCTTCTCGAATTTCTTCCTGAATTACATCCTCAGCTGCATGTCCCATGCATCAAGTATCCAACGCCGGAACAGAAGAAGGTTTTTTCACCTCTCATAAGTTTTGGTCAGTGCCATGTGTGACCACTGTATTGAAGGTTCTGTTAGGATGTTATCTGTGCGGTTAATATTCAACACGACTGTCCAGCGTCCAGCTGTAATTCTACCTCTACAGTACCTGAAAAACAAGAACACTTGCTCACGTCACGGACCAAGAACCTTGTCGAGCATGCATGCACGAATGCATACATTGTCAACATGTCCTCAATACACAATTACCGATGGATTAAGGTTGCTATCCCCTCTGTCCTCTATGACGAAATACTGTATATGCACCGCTGATCTCAGATCACACTGTCTTACGTGTGCACACTGCACAGGTTCTTCGGTCAAAGAAGGACAAGGACCAATCAAGTGGGACAAATGGTGATGAACCATCGTCAACTGAGCCGGATGTATATGAGAAAAGTCAGATGACACGATGAAAGGGCAAGGGAAAGGCGGTCCCAACCAACACACAGCCAGTCCAGCCTCACGCAGCCTCATCTGATCCCAAGCCTTCAAGTTCAGTCTCGTCCGGCCATATCCAGACACCTACTCCATTCATTTACACTCATCCGAGTAGCGATCAGCGGCATGACCCACGTGTTTCTGTACTGTACGATCCCCGCCCCCCTTTGCCACCACATGAGACCTATCTGATGCACCTTGTACACACTCTGTCATATGGACTTTTACCTCAGTCGTCCCGTGTTGGGACTAGCTTCGGCCAGCATCACCAGCCTCATGCACCACATGGTCCTCGCTCCCCTTTGCCGCCGCCATATCAAACAATTCAGACCCATCCGATATCTTACCCTGCATACACTCTACCTTACGGATATTTACCTCAAGTGCCACTGTACCCTGGGACTAGCTTCGGCCAACCTCACATAACCAGGATGTTTCCCCTGAATTATCCCCATTCCAGCAGCGGACGTCAATAGAATGATGTTCCTATTACATTCCAGTACTATTACATGTCGTGCAATGATTGTTCAGCACCATATGACCTTTCATCAGAGCCAAATATTCTAAAACACCGCAAACATTGTTAACCACGACCGTCATGACTGCAACCTCGCTGGTGCCCTTCACCGACCATTCAGCATCTCAGTATGAGTCTCCTCACACGATTCCGACTTGAGCATGCCCCCAGGTCTAGCGACAATGCCGGAGAGCCAGTACCCGCTCCCACAGGTGAAGGCACCAGTGATCAGTCTGACGACCCCGACCGACTTTATTTTCCGCCCAGTTCCCCTGCCGGTGAACGGTCTGGCATCCTTGAGCCCCTGACCCCTACTCAACGATGGCGAGAGTGTTCTGACTCTGCCAATGAAGCACTCAAGCAGGAATCTCAGCAGAGGCATAAACACCATTGTGCTATCCAAGTGTGCAGGGACCTTGAGCTAGCCGAGGACGTGCTCACTGCTTTTGCAGAGGTAAATACCCCCCATCACTGTCAGGATATACTGATGGAGTGCCCAGCTTGACGTACCTGCGATGCTCATCACTATCTTTGGGAAACACCTTTGGCTTGAGCGAGAAC
>JBBPKY010000910.1:0-12178 GCA_038089495.1 Xerocomellus dryophilus
CCCCCACGGGGGTAGAGGGGGCGGTGTAGAAAGGGAGTGGCGGAGAGGAGGGGGGAGAGTCGAACGGATTGTCGCGGAGAGACGGGGAGGGATGGGGAGAGGGTGCAAATGCGCTCAGCGCCTGGGGGGCAATCAGGCTTATGTGGGAAGGAGCGGCGGCAGACCTCGGCGAGGCGGGGTGGTTTGGAGGGTCCTCCAGAGTGGGCATGGAGTGTTGAATCCGGACTAGCGACACTACATTGCCCATTGTGAGATGGCGCAGAGAAAGGACGAGAGACGCACTGTGGCAGAGGCCGTCGTTTTAAAGGCGGAGGGCGGGGGAGAAGTATAGGGGACACGAGGAGGAGGGACGGGTGGGGAATCAGGGAGGTGGGAGGTGACGCAATTAAAGGCAATCGGCAATTCGACGATCAGGTGCACGAGTCCGCTTGCGGCTGAAAGGGGCGGCGCATCTGGTCGACGGACGGAACGGCGAGCGAGGCTTCGTCGGGAACGTGCACGACGGCGAGGATCGGTCGCAACGGGCGACGTCTCTGCGGCGCGTTCCGGCGGGGGGTCCAGATTCGGCGCTGTGATGTCATCATCACACACAAGGCACACTCTGACGTCATTACGTCACCGTCACATGCATGTCACATACATATTCTACAGGGCACCGCGGACAGCCTGGTCCATGCTCTCCGCAAAGCAGCGGATGTTGTGCGTGTTCAGTCCTGCCATCGATATCCGCCCGTTCGTCGTCATGTACACATGCCCCCTGTCGACCAGCGCCTGCGACTGCTCCGCGTCCATCCCCGTAAAGCTGCCCACCAGTCAGCATCCCCGCGAGCACCCCAGCATCGCAACACACCTGAACATCCCAATCTGGTTCGTGATATGGTCCCACTTGCCCGGCGTCTTTAGCTCCTCCGTCAGCAGTCGGTGCAGCTCCCTCCTCATAGAGATGATCCGGTGCGCCATCGTCTTGACGTCCCGCTTCCAGTCCTCAAATAACTCCTCGTTGTTCAGGATCAGCCCCATCTGTACGTATGGTCATCATCCAAGTTCCCCACAATAATATGCACCCACCAGCCGCGCTCCGTGCATCGGAGGATTACTAATTTCACTCCGCTGCATCACCGACAGCTGGCTCTTGATCCGATTAGCAGTATCCTGGTCCGGAGAAATAATGTGCAGCGCCCCAACTCGTTCCCCGTACAATCCGGCATTCTTTGCAAAGCTCTGTCAAGTCGCCTACGTAAACATTGCTCCCGTTGGTGCAAATACGTATCTCGTACCTGGCATACGAGCATCGGGACCCTCTTCTCGACGAAATACCTCACCGCCCATGCATCGTTCTCCAGGTCCCCGCTCGCAAAACCTTGGTATGCGCAGTCGAAGAACGCATAGTGGTGCTTTGAGACGAACACCTCCGCCAATTCCTTCCATTCTTCCCTGGTCGGATCCACTCCAGTGGGGTTATGTGCACATGCGTGCAACAGTATCACCGAACGCGATGGCGCATTCTCCAAGGTTGATTTGAAACCCTGAAAGTCGAGTCCAATTGTGCGCGGATCATAATAAGGGTATTCAACCGGGATGATGCCAACATTCTTGAGCAGAGCATAATGGTTGACTACGCCGACCTAAGTGCCGCCCACAAGGACAGATAGACATCTGGCTTACCCCACGTGGGGTTGCTCAAAAAGACCTGTTTCGGTCCGTTGAACCCATAAAACCTGCTGAGGAACAACGCAGCAAGGTGATTTGCTCCTGTTCCCGAGATAGTTTGTACACTCGCAACGCGTCCCTCGGCAAGGGCAGGCGAGTCCGAACCCAGGATGAGTTTCGCAGCAGCCGAGGTAAACTCGGGCAACCCAGTGATGGGCAGGTATTCGTGGTTATAAAGGGGGTCACTCAGCAATTTCTCGGTCGCCTATATCCATTAGCGAGGGATTTGTAGACGTTATCACGACACACCTTTTTAACGACGGGAAGTACCCATGCCTTCCCATCATTATCTCTATAGGCTCCCACGCCGAGATTGATCTTTTTCGGGTATGGATCAGCATTGTAAGCGGCCGTCAGCTTGAAAATGCTGTCCACCACGAGGACGGTTCGGTTTGTGGAAAGGGTCTGGTGGACACGACACACCTGTCTGGTGGGGCAAGGGGGACTTGTTGCCAGAGTTCTGCAAAACGAATTGAGCCACGCTGGCTGATGGCCGGGATCAAGACTGACCGCCCGTCATGATGGTTGGATCAGAGAGATGATTCTGGATTTGTTGGAGCCTGGAAGCCATGGTGAGCAAGAAGGCGGTGGGGAGTGAAAAAGGAGGTAGTCCGATCGCAACGCAGACACCACCCGATTCAGTGTCGCATGTGATTTGCAGGACTGAAAATCAAGTTCACGCACCGGATGGTAGTAAGCGGAGGAGGAGAGATGGGCCCAGCCGGGCACAAGACTCGGAGTTATATAGTTGGTAACAAACCGACTCGCGGTGATTGGACAAATCAGAGCAGTTTCTTGGCCTGCAAGCGGGTTTTAGCGTCTCCCGACTCTGGCCGATAAGGGCTGTTACAGCTGTCTACATGTACCGCTCAATGACCGCGTCTTCTCACAGACGAGTGGCATCCTGGGAATGGTGGATCTAATCGGTCGAAATCGGACTGCATAGCAAGGCGGAGAAATATGCTCAATTAACCAGTATCCAAGCCACAACAAGGAAGTCCATGTAGCAAGCCATCTAGCATGCCGTGAGGAAGGGGCGTGGATGTCGCAAAATATCAACGGGTACGAGTATGTACTAGTGAGGGGGTGATAAATAATAATGCAAGGGTCATGTCACGTTGATACCGCGAGGAAGGAGAGGAAAGGTGGCAAAGACTGGAACACAAGGAGGTCATGCTGTGGCCATCTTGGAGGCTACAGTCCGTTCGCTCTCGAGCTTGGCCTTGTTCCGCTCAAAGGCCTGTTGGCGGCAGTCTTCGAGCTTGTTGCAGTTGTGGTGCTCTGGGAGACGGTGCTAGGGGCAAGGAGTGAGTCACACGACAACAAAGGAGTCGATCGGGGACGGACTGCACCGCAGAATTCGGATCGACAGTGTGGGCATTGGCCGACGATGCGGAGGACTGCAGAGTTGCAGGGTGTTTCAGCTTGGAGTTGGCAACGCTTCTTGGGGGCCATGGTGTGGGGATACGCTGGGAAGCGATGAGGGTGGTGAGGACGTGCGAGGACAGAGCGGCTTACTAGACCTAGCAAGGGATGGTGGTGGGACGAGGAGAGGGCGAGGAGGAGAGACGGTCTTATTAATATTGGTCCAGCACAGCTCGGGGACGCGTCAGCCAGGTATTGGACAACAGCACAGCCACATCTCCCACCGGACCGGCTAGTGCCAGTCGGAGCCCCTCCAGATCTCGACGCCTTCCCGGTCAGCCGTGTCCCAGCGTATCCCGGCTCGCTCCAGCGCTTTGCGAACCTTTTTGTCCGGCACACGGGTCAATGGCACCGGTGCACACGCGAGCGCCCCATCGATGAGCTGCGGGTCCCGTCGCTCGAGTGCCAGGAGGAAGAGGGGCGGTTTCAGTGGCTCGATCTCACGGCTGGACGCAGCCAGGGCTCGCACTGTGCGGAAGAAAGGCTGGACGAGTGACACATCATACAGCGTATCGCTGGATATAATCAAATCAAAGGGTGGAGCGAGCAGATCTTCTGCATTGGTTCCGCATTTGCTGGCGTTCCCATCGGGAGTGATGCGCATGGGATCACTCCATCGCCATCTGTCGCTCTCGACGTTCCAGTCCAGTTCGCGGACTTGGATGGATCCCGCATTGGTGGGGAGATGCGGCAGATTCGCAGCGATGTTGCGCCTCAGTACGGAATTGCATACATGTGGAGTGTCAGTGGCAAGTACATCATATCCGAGCGCGCTCAACACGAGGCTGTTGCCTGATATTGAGTTGGGGTGTCATGGAGGGACGACATACGCACGCCGTGAGGCCGACGCCGCTGCCCAGCTCCACGGCCCGGGGACGTCTGTGTTTCGGCAGTGGTTTGAGATGGTAAATTAGATGGAGAGAGAGTATCTGGGCGCCGAGCCAGAGGGTGGTGCCGTTGCTGTGGCCGTCGTCCGACTGGGACAGGTGGAACGTACGGTCGAGGAGGGCGTATTTGAGGGCGGGTATGTGTTTTGTCTCGTGTGCGGGGAGCATGTCGGTTTGTTTTTACCAATTATTGGTTGTCGGGTCAGTGATTCACGCCGGAAATGAGCTCGTCGAGTCCTCACTTCTCTTCCATCTCATCACCAAGGTCCCCATGAAGGCGTTCCTCAACAGGCTCAACCGCGGCCTGTCCAAGGAGCCAAAGGACAAGAACAAGGACAAGGACAAGGAAAAAGAGACGGACAAGGACAAGGGCAGCGACACCAACACCCTCAGCTCGTCGACCAACTCCAACTCGCACTCCCCCGCGCGCGAGAAGAAGGAGCTCCTGCAGCTCCCCCCTCTCCCAGAATGGCCCCCGTCCAGAGAGAGCCGTCTCAGCATCTCCCCCGCCCAGATTCAGAGGTCCGCCAGCGCAGGCACTACCGCAACCAACACCGGCACGCCGTCCTCCATCGCCTCCACCAAGCCCCTGCCCGACCTCTCCGCCCGCCCGCTCCCTCCCATCGAGGAACCGCACGATGCCGACAACGACAGTGGCGTGGGTCTCCCCGTATCCTCCCCCGTACCCCACACAGCGGATCCCTCAGAACCCCCTTCCAAGACCGCCGCGCGCAGGGCCGCCGAGACCGCGGCCAACTCGGAAATACAGAAAAAAGTCGCCTTCATCTCTCCCCCTCCGACCCCATCAGGACCCTCAACCTCACAGCCCCTTCCCGATGCAACCACGAGCCCCACTATCTCCGGATCAACCACCCAAGCGCCTGCGGCTGTCCCCCTCAAAACCACAGTCTCACGTTTTCAGGCCGCACATGGCAAGGACACGCGTGGTTCTACATCAACTGCTGCCTCCTCCTCGCGTACAGACTTGAGTTCCAAACAAACCACGACCAGCACACCCACCGCCGTACCTGCCTCTCTGGCCCCAATCTCTGTCCAGACTAGCAAGGCAACCTCCACACGCACCGCAGTATCGCCCTATCCTGCCTCTGTGCGCTCTGGAACACCTTACTCTCAAATGTCCAACACGAGCACGCGGATCCTCGCCGTCTCCTCGTGGAGCGAGAGTGCGGAGGAGGATCTTGTGAGCAATCTTGGTCCCCGCGAGCGAACAAGACAAGAAGTTCTTTGGGAGATCGTCGCCAGTGAGGAGCGGTACGTATCTTCTCTTTTGCCCCCATATCTAAGCGTCGTCTCTTGACATGCGACCCAGGTATGTCAACGATCTCCAAAAAATGAAGGAAACTTTTGTCGAGCCGCTCCTCCATCCCTTTGCATCACCGCCTCCCACCTCGCCATCGCCATACGATTATGATGATTATGCCTCTCTGCCTACCCGCGTCGACTCTCCACACGAGTCCACCGACGTACTTCCCATCGCTGCTCGTTTCATGTCTCCCACCGGCTTCCGTTCCGACGGCATGTCTGCTGTCAGCCCCGAGACCAAGTCTCTCGCGCCCACCACGCCAAACATCGACGACGAATCGGCCGAGTCAGAAATAGAGGACGACCATCTCCCTGGATTGCAAAGCAACCGGGCGAATGTGTCTGCAAAGCACAGTCATCCTCGTTCGCCGTATCGCGTGGGCTCGGTTTTGGGTGGCAAGAGCAATAAAGTCAAAGAAACGGTGCCTTTCCCATCGCGGTCTCATGGGTCACTCCCCCCAAATCAGCGCGTGAACTTGGTCAACGCATCTTCACAGTCGCTTGGCCGACAGTCTGGTCCCGAGCGTGAGCGGGAGCAGCGCGACAAGGATCGGGAACGGAAAGATAGCGCCAGGACGACGCCAACGGTTCACAGCCGTCTACTCCGCAAGCCTAAGCGATCACAGACACAGCCAGATGCGTCGCTGCAGGCTGTTCCTCCACACCTCCTCCCCGAAGATCTGCGAATATGTCTGGAAGTCATTGAGAGCGGCGTCCTTGACGGACATGTCAAACTCAGCGAAGGGTTGAGAAAGCGGTACGAGGAACAATATCCCCTCGTCCGGTCGCTCGCAGACGTCTTCGTCTCCAACGTACGTACTCATTGAGCGACAGTGAAGCGGTTATTAACTTGGCACAGTCACACATCTTCCAAGGCTATGCTACTTACGTCCTTCATCTTGAGCGTGCGCTCGAACAAGTTGATAACGCCCTTTCCACGGCGAGTGCCGCCAAAAAGCCCAAGAATCAGGATTCTGCGGAGTGGCTCAAGGTGTGCAAATCCTTACAGCGACTGGAAGAGTCGGCCGCCGACAAGGGCGAGACTGGTCTTGCAATCACATTGTCGAAACCCTTCCAGCGTCTGCTCAAGTATCCCCTCCTGTTCCAGAATCTTCTCTTCCACACCGACCCCAGCACGTTTGAATATGAGAGCACCCTCCAGATGGTCGCCGAAGTAGAATCAATCGTGCGCAGCATCGAGGATGAGAAGATCCAGAAAGAGGACAGAGATAAGACGAGAGACGTTTTCGCGCGTATCGAAGGCCTTGACAAGGTGAAGCAGCTGGCGATCCCCAAACCCTCTCGTCTACTCTTGGAGGAGAGGCAGATCATCGTTGGTCGTGAAGGATCCGCGTCGGCCTCTAAAGGATCGAGTCCCCCACCAGTGATGGCCACGAAGAACGTCAAGGGCAAAACGTCGTTCCGACGGCTGAGCGATGTTCTTGGTGCCGGTTCTGGCATGGGAGGCAAAAAGGATTTGTGGTTGGTGGTTTTCAACGATGTCGTATTGAGGTGTCAGCGTACTGGGACCACATCATTACCACTGGTATCCAGCACGAACTCGCGCACAAATTCTTTGCCAGAGATGCAAGGCAAGTCAAAATATGCGACATCCGGGCGTCGAAACTCGCATACAAAGCCGCGAAACTTGTACAAGTTTATCAAGGTACGCGAGGCGTTTGTGATGTTCCCACCATGAGCTTATGCATCGTTCCAAAAGATAGAGACGTGGGCAATTGGAGACGTAGTTCAACCAAAAGAAGGTGTTGTGTCAATGGAAGAGTAAGGTCGCCGCTATGCGCCGATCGCCACATCTGACCTTTCTTTTAGCGTTGTTCGATCCAGGGCGGAGGCGCATTCAGCCCATAAGCCAAAGATCATTCCGCTTCCGGATGACGACGAAGATGGAGACGAGTCGGATGACTCGGATAAGAAGAGCAAGATGAGCTTCTCTTACTGGGGCGCTGACAAGATCACACTCCAGAAGCCAGTTTTGAAACCCAAGCAACACGCCGTTGGCGGATCCACCCGACGCGTGTCTCCAGGCGGGACCTCTTACGCCCGGGAGTCTTCAGCCAACGCAAAGTTTGGCACCCGGCTGGTGTCGGGTGATCAAGCTTCACCCGCCTTGCGGCCTGCAGGCAGGAAGACGCCAACGGCGCCGAGTACCAAGACTCGCGTTAATCCGTCGGACGATAGCCACTCCGTCAAGGCAACCGTGACTCGTCCTGCCTGGGACACTAGCACCCGTGGAAATCCCCCTGCAAAGCGACCGCGCCAAACTTCTCAATCTAGTTCAGCCAACCGTGCCGCTGTGACGGCCACGGCCACGACCAACAACAACGGCAACAAGCCTCAGCTCTCTCCTGTTGCATCGGAAGACTCGGGAGTGGGCTTATACCGTCAAATCGTTGCCCAGGATCCCTCGTTGACTCAATGATGTTCCACACTTTTGTTTTTCATTTTTTGCTGTCGTTCTGCCTAGACTTCACCTGCCCTCCTTAATAACCGAGTTTCGTTGCATTCATCCACAGCGTTCTTGAGCTCACACACTGCACTCGCTTGCTCCGTTGATTTCTTCCCTGCATCATGACTGACACATTCCTTCATTCTTCCGCCTGCTCGCGGCCGCATTTCTGTCCACCGGTACCCGAATGTTTGACGATACCTTATCACTCTCATTGAGGTTTCTCCTTCCTCTTTTTTATGACATTCTCTATTTGCGGAACACACATTGACAATCTAATTCTAATCAGAGATTCTGATAACCAAGCCTCGCTGGCGCGGTTACAACGCAATTTCTTTCAACATGTATACTAAATTGCCATCGTGTTATCAGACTTATTCCGTCGCTTCGTATGCCGCGTTGTGGATCCTGACGCTACGTCCGCTAGGGTCTGATGCGCAACCCCAATCGCCGCGCGGTATCCAGCTGGAAAGAAGACCGTCGTCAGCACCCATCACACGTGAACGGGTCGACCCTTGATATGACTCACCGTACGGCTGTCTTGGCCGCGGTATCAGACGGGAAGTGAGCTGAAGAGCAGGTAAGCCTTGGAGCGCTTGAACTGCGGCGCGAGCGCATGTACCTTGAAATATCTCTCTGATGAAATAGGCTTCTTTCGTATCGGGTGTGTCTACGGGCCAGCGTTCGGCCCGCTGGGCAAACGCCTCGTCTGAGACGACCGAAGCGGCGTGATCCTTCATCCTGCAGGGAGATCTCGGTGAGGCATGCAGTCACTTGGCGATATCGGACACCTACCCGTCTATCCACGAGTACCCGACGCCGTCCGAAAACTGTTCTTTCTGGCGCCAGAGAATCGATTTAGGTAGGTAAGGCTAGAGATGGACGGTGTCACGTTCATTTCAGAAAACGACCCTTTTTCGCCGCGGGCATCACTCACCTTTCCGTCCGGAGAACAGTCAAACGCTTTGCGCAAGATGTACTTGGATAAGATTAGTCTTCGGTCTTGGGCGTGGCGGTCAACTGACCTTTTCCATCTTTGGTCGTCCATCTTCATCAAGTTCTTGCGCAGCACCCTTTGAGAACAATTTCGCTGTTGGATCAATGTCCATCGCAACGTCTAGGAACGTCTTGTCAAGGAAAGGCACGCGCGCCTCCAGTCCCCATGCCATGGTCGACCTGTGAGATCGTCGATATCTACGGCTCAGTGAGCGAGGAACGGAAGCCTGCTCACTTGTTGGCACGGAGACAGTCCGCTGTGTGGAGGTTTTTCACTCGGCGTATACATTCCTGGTGGAATGACGTGCTGTCGGGCGCGGCATGGAAATACAGGTATCCTGGGTGGAAGATGAATCAGCTTTCTCATATGTATGCATCCCCGTGTACGCACCTCCGAAGATTTCATCGCTACCCTCCCCGCTCAACACCATCTTTACACCCGTAGCCTTGATCTTACGGCTGAGAAGGTACATGGGCGTGCTTGCGCGAACGGTCGTCACGTCATAGGTTTCAAGATGGTAAATGACATCTGAGATTGCATCTAGGCCTTCCTGCACGGTAAAGACGAACTCGTGGTGGATGGTATCCAGAAAACGCGCCGCTTTCTTTGCCGCTAACAGGTCGGGAGAGCCTTCCAATCCGACCGAGAATGAGTGTAACTGGGGCCAACTGGCAAGCATCGCTGTTCGGCCAGTCGGTTAGCGCTGGCATATATACCTTTTCGACCCCTCACCTCGTTCGCTCAGGTCATCCCATTTTGGCGTCGGGGGGCCACTGATGGCCTCGCCCAGCTTGCGTTGACGAGCCTCTACCTGCGCTTGGGCGACCTTTTCTGTCTCCCGCGCCGCGATGGCAGCGATCAAGCTGCTGTCCAAGCCGCCACTCAACAGGACGCCATAAGGCACCTCGGACATCAACCGTTTCCGGACGGCTGCTTCGAGGGTTTCGCGAATCAAAGTGTAGTCTACCGGCGTGGTGGGGGCAAGTTTGTTCTCTTGGTCGCCACTGAACCACTTAGGCTGGTAGTAACGGACGGTGGAGTTGTCCTGACTGTCGTACACGTGGCCAGGAGGGAAGGCTATGATTTTGTCGCATTCATCCGCGATCGCTTTGAGTTCGGACGCGAAGTAGGTTGCCCCTGGTCGTTTAGAACTCCAGCCCTGGTAAAGAGTGGTGATACCAACGGGGTCACGGGCAGCAATGATCCTAGACGGCGTCACGGATTCATCCAGCAAGACAAAAGCAAACATTCCATCGAGGAATGCAGGGACGTTTTTATCGTATTTCTTGTACTGATAGACGCATATGAGTAAAGGGATGAACAGAGAACGCAATTCACGTACCAGGGGTAGAATGACCTCGCAATCGGAGTGAGTCTTGAACTTGACGCTCGACGCAAGGCTGGCGCGGAGCGAAAGATGGTTGTATATTTCGCCGTTGACGGCGAGGGTGACCTTGCCGTCCTCGCTCACGAGTGGTTGGGCACCGGTATCTGTACATGCGTTAGATCTTCTTCTTTTGCACCGGAGCCAATACGAACCGACACCAACAACGGCGAGACGCTCGTGGCAGAGCATAGCATCCTTGGCGACGTAGTACCCAGACCAGTCCGGACCGCGGTGGCGGAGACGTTTCGACAATCCAATGAAACGCGCACGATCTGTGGCCGGCTTTTCGAGGCCGTGTACTGCAAGGATTCCACACATGAAGTTCCAAATACAAAATTGATCTTGATGGTGATTGATGAGTGATTCGTGTTGATAAGATCATTTATACTATCATATTAGCCGCCCCAACGCCAAGAAATTCGGATCTTGTGAACGCTGTTTGGGGAAGAAGTATTGATGCGGCGCAAGCTTTATCCAACCACCTTTTCTTTTTCCACACGTGCGCCCCACGATATTCGTCATAACAAGGGAGCATCGACCAATCGACTTCTCGTATGACGAATCTGCCCACTCAAACGGTCGCGTCGGTCATCATGCCGAAGTGGAGTTCGAAATTGGTGACCAATAGATCCGCCACTAGAACAGTGGCGTCGGCCATCATGCCGAAGCAGTTAATCGGCCTATCGACCCCCTTGCTGTGACCGCTTCGAGCGGTGGCGTCGACCCTAGCTATGCCCGCTAACGGTCGCGTCGGCGGTCATGCCGAAACGGAGTTCCGAATTTGCCCTGGAACGGTGGCGTCGGCCGTCATGCCGAAGCGGAATTCCAAATTGGCCGACCAATCGACCCCTTGCTATGACGAAGTGACGCGACGCGACTTGACCATTGATTAAACGCGTCCTCATGGCTGTTCACTCAAACGACGTCCAGCGTTTGTTTCTCCAGGCAGTCTTTTCTCGTGGAATTCTTTCTTTCAAGCACGCACAAGTCCTCTGGGAAAAATGCATAGGCGCGGTCAAAGGTTGAGTCAGAACCTTGACAAGTTATCCGTCGTGACTGACTCCCATCTCCGAAGCTGCCGATCCCTCGCTCGGCATACAGTTCAATGACAGCAGACAAGCATGGGACAAGTTTGTCTCCGATATCAACTCTTCTCTCAATCCTCTTGACCTCGAATTTCGCCACTTGACGGACGAGCAAACAGGGGTCGAGATGTACGCCGTGGTGCGCGAGCCATCTGCACCGAACATGCTGCTCGCGCTGACCCACTGATCGTTCCAATAAAGGTGAACACAAAGGACGACGAGATTGCCCAGATGGCCACGGATTACACGCCCCTCGAGATTGCCTACTTCAGGGCGGTCGTACGTGATTCAGCTAGGAGGAGCTGACCAGGCGTCTGACCGGACCATGACAGGTCGAACAAATTATGCTCGCATCGCGTGAGGCATATTCTGTGTCGTCGCTCGCTGCCCTCCGCGAAGTAGGTTCGCTGAAACCAAGCATGACAAAGTCTCAGGCCGAGGCTGTTTTGGGCAGTCTCGTAGCCAAGGGATGGCTACTGAAGAGCAAGTTGAGCGATCTCTCGTAATTGAACCTTCTTCCTTGGCGCTGACCGTTTCCCTAGACGTGCACGCTATTCACTCTCGACGCGCGCGCTGCTCGAGCTCCTACCTTACCTCAAGTCGAATTATTCCGAAGAGTGCCTGGAATGCACGATTTGCATGGAGGTAGGTATTGTTTACCTTGAATCTACTCGGTGTCGCATTCATCGTCCTTAGGTCATCACACGCGGCGCTAGTTGCAACACGCCCAATTGCAAAACGAGGATCCATTATCATTGCTTCAGAAAGCTTCGCGCTCGTCGCGCGCAATGTCCCAGCTGTGCGGTGGACTGGCCACACGATGCAACGAGCCTCATACCTATAGGCGAGGCTGCTGTCAAAGATGGTCAAGACGAAGGCCGGCGTGCGCGTAGAAAG
>JBBPKY010000911.1:0-12167 GCA_038089495.1 Xerocomellus dryophilus
CAGGTGCGTCCAGATTTCATTTGCCCCGCGTCACGTATCGAGAACCTGGTAGGATGCAACCACCAACCCATCCTTGATCTTGGCCGCAGCCAATAAACCCGGTTACGCACGCCTCATCGACGTCGCCGTCAAGTATGGAAAAGGCAAGGGCGGCTCCCTCCAGGACCAGGCCAATGCCGCCCTGGACCGCTTGGTATGAATGGAAGCTCTCTCTTTTCTTTTCGTCACCCATTCACACCACCACCACCCTCATTTTAGCTCGTCGAATTCGGAAAAGAAATTCTTGCTATTATTCCCGGCCGTGTGTCGACGGAGGTTGACGCTCGTCTCTCCTTTGACAAGGAAGGCACCAAGAAAAAGGTAAATTGGCCTCGATCACGCGATACACGTAATTCGGCAAGCATGCTGATAATGGTCATTGAATCGTTCTCGCCACCAAGGCCAAGGAGCTCATCGCCCTCTACGAATCCGTCGGTATCAAGAAAGAGCGTATCCTCATCAAGATCGCCTCGACGTGGGAGGGTATCCAGGCCGCGCGTGAACTCGAAAGGGACGACGGCATTCACTGTAACCTCACGCTTCTCTTCGGTTTCGGTCAGGCCGTTGCTTGCGCCGAGGCTGGCGTGACGCTCATTTCGCCTTTTGTTGGTCGTGTAAGCTGGCTTTTTTCTATTCGGATCTTTCCAACATGTGCCTCACCTCTTTTCCGATTTATTTCTTCCGTACATAGATCCTCGACTGGTACAAGAAGGCAACCGGAAAGAACTATGAAGGCGACGAGGACCCTGGTGTGCAATCGGTCAAAAGGATCTTCAATTACTACAAACAACACGGCTACAAAACCATCGTCATGGGTGCCAGTTTCCGTAACGTACGTCAACCCACCAATCGAGTCTGTTTATCTCTCTCGTTCTGACCCAACGCCCATCCCATCATATCGGCCAATCGCACCCTCTGGTTGGTCTTCGATAGGCAGGCGAAATTAAAGCGTTGGCTGGTGTCGACTTTTTGACCATCTCTCCTGCCTTACTCGAGGAACTCAAGAAGTCGACGAATCCTGTACCCAAGAAATTGGATGCTTACGCAGGTGGGTAACTCTCGTCGATATGGGTCGTTCTGGAACCCTGCCTAACATGCATGCCATCGGCTGATCCATCTTTTTTCTCCCTCGTCCCCTTCCCCTGCCCCTTTTGTGCGTTCCATTGCGTCCCTTTTCCATCCCCGTGCCATCCGGCGCCTTTACACGCCACGCCACGCCACACCCCCTGTTCCTCGTCCAGACATCGAGCGCATCGACAAGGTTTCCTTCATCGACAACGAGCCCGAATTCCGCTGGACCCTCCTCCAGGACCAGATGGCCTTTGATAAGCTTCACGAAGGGATCAAGAAGTTTGCCGAGGACGGCGAGACCCTCAAAGCCCTCCTCCGCGAAAAACTCGTAGCCTAGACACGTAGTCGTACCATGTCGTTTCCTCCCTCCCCCCTTTTTTTAGACGTTCATGTAATGTAGGAAAACCAAAACGTTGTGTACGATGTGAAAAAAGAAGATGGCGCATGTCGTGTGCGTGGATACCTAGAAGACGTTCATACGCGCTCGAATCGCCCATCTCCGTGGTCGAGCTGGCACGGCTTCGACATCTTCCATTATTGAACCTTGTGTGGTGGCACCGATGCCGTCATCGTCGATTTCAAGATCGTCAACGTCGGAAGGAAAAAGAAAAAGAAAAGAAAAGAAATCTCAGACCGTTCCAGAATCCAGAGCGGACAATAAAAACGACATTAATTCTTCGTGACTAGAAAAGTACAAATGATCTGGTGTTTTATATTAAAGTGATGTACGCATGCGAAGCGATGGATGCCATGGATACTACGAGACGAGGCGAAGGACAAGGAAAGACACAAAAAGAGTCGTCGCGAGTGTTGATGAGCGTGCTCGCGTCATCTGTACACGCACGGGTGGGATGGGAGAAGGGGGAAATAGTTCTGTGTCAAAGAAGAAAAAAAAAGTCACTGGGCGCGACAAATCAACAAGAATCCCTGGGCGGTGTGGCGAAACACGCACGAGAAAACGAAACCGGTGCTTGAATTTTAGAAATGCCAGATTGGTCGAAAATCACTTCAGAGGGCAGACACCCCTGATTCCCACTCCTCGCTCGTCACACATCCGATAGCCCTACATACCGGGCAAGACACCTCGACCAACGTTTGCCTTTTATTCTCACCGCCCCACCCCGCAACACGCTCCGCACTGACCAGGCACGCAGGATGGAACTCATGGGCACATACAGACGCATGACCATCGCTCTCGTGGTTACCAGCACCAGGCAACGAGTGGATGGACACTTGCTTCGTCAACGGCGCGGACAGCTCAGGATAAGGATCTTCGTCACAAGGGCCGACGCCACAGCTCGTGTCGGAACAACGCAGACCCTTCTCTCGTTCTCGCTGTTCGACACGTTGTCGCAGTGAAGGTCCAGGCGCAGGCGGGAGCGTCCATGTTTTTCTTTCCCTGCGGGGTGGCATAGGACGTGTGGGTCGGAACATCATTGGATGGAATGGAAAGATTGGAACGCCGCGAGGACCGCCCGCGGGAGGGACAGGTTGAGGACCGGCTGCTTCGGGCATTGGTCTAACTTGTGGCTGTGGTTGAGCGCTGTCCACGGGGGGAGCAGCTGGAGCAGGCGCAGGGTCTTGTCCATTTATCACTTCTGGGACGATATTCCGTGTCGTCCGCAAGAGACCCTCAATCAACGAATGTAGATCCTGTGCAAGCCGATCGGGATTTGGAGCACCATTCCCGGCAGCGGCAGCGGTGCCCGCTCGGTCATTATCCGCACCATCAGCATCTTCGGCGTTATCACGGGCACCGCCATCCCGTTCTTCGGGGGGTGGACCACCAAAGAACATATCTAACCCTATCGTCAAGACATCAATACCTGCTGGCGCAAATAGATACTCATTAGTTGAGCTCGGCAGAGGGACTGTGCGCAAACGCGGCGCGGAAGGAAAAAATGACGTGCCCTGGTTGTCATCCCCGGGTCCTTGTGCTGCAGTTGGTCTCAGGGGTATTTGAATAGCTGGGAAAGAGAATAAAGGGATTCCGGGTATGGCGAATGGATTGGAACCCGAGCCCGCTGGGGGTACACCGGCTTGTCCGGTGGGGGGAGGAGGTTCATGGCGAGCATCTGCAGTCGCGCGTGCGGGGTCCACTGAGGCAGGAGCAGCGTCAGCTGCACGAGTGCCAGTGGCAGGAGCCTCTAAAGGTATTTCCGCTGCAGCCGGCGCTGGGTTTGGGACGGCGTTATCTGGTTGAGCAGGAGGGGCACGATTGAACGCACGTCTAGGCGGAGGAGTGTAGGTAAGATTTTCCGGGTCGATGTTAAATCTGCAGGTCGGGCACGTTGCTTGCTTTGCCCTGGTGAACCACGGTAACAGACATGAAGCATGGAACACGTGAGCGCATGGAAGGGAAATGATCTTGACTGATTCGGAGAGCGGCGGGGTTGAGGCGGATGTGCCTGCTCCAGAATGTGAAGGAGGGACGGAGGGGGCGTCGACGTCCATTACATCGTTCTCTGTATGCATTTCGTTTTGTCCCTCAACGGTATCCGTCCCCGAGGACGATGACTGCGCCGCTTCACCTCCCGAAAGCTGCTGACCACTGAAATTGTCGCTCTCGCCATCCAGTAGCGTGTCCCAGCAGATAGCGCATCCGGCGGACGATCCTTCGGCGCTGGAATCCCCAACGTGGCCCCCTGGCGCACCCCCAACACGTTCCAACCTCTTCACGAGCCCCAAAGGGACGACCTCTAGGCCAGCAACAAGCTTCTTCGCCCGCTCGGGGTCTTCCCGCGCCTCTTCCAAAGCTTGAAACTCCTGGAAGAACGCTGCAAATGATGCAAAGAGCTCCTCCCGGGCAGCTGCGTCCATACCAAAGCCCGGCACCTGGGCCCCACCCTGGCCGCCGCCGGCTGGTCCCGGCCGGTCACCCGGCGGAGGCCCAAAGAGCGGTATCGTCAGAGCAAATCCTGCTATCGGAACCCCACGCGGCGCACGACCGGGGGTTGCATTATTGCCTGTAGGCAACTGATTTGCAGCATCCTCACCAGTTTGTCCATGCTCAAGTGGAGCTTCTCCCCCAGGGAAGTTGCCCCCGGGAGGGCCCAGGCCAAAGAAGGCACCAAACAAGCCCGGAGGACGAGGCAGTTGCTGCGGGTTAGCATCTTGCGGCGCGGAATCGCCGGGTGGAGGTACAGCAGCCACACGCTCTGAGGGATGTCTACGATCCCTAGCCTCGTCCCCGTCATCGTCCACACGAGCACGTCGAGTACCGGTGATAGGTTCGAGGGGAGGAGGATCGCCTTCATCATCCGTCCGAACATTGTCGCGATCATCGCCGATGTACTGGACGTCCTGATGCGGTGGTACTGGGTTGAAAGTGGCGATGCCAGCGTCTGACGAGTCCGACGAGTCGGACACAGAGCGCAATTCTGGCATGGAATCTTCATCCTCATCGGGCTGCGAATTGATTTGAGAATGGGATGGCATATCAACGTCCGCAGGTGGGGATGCCGAGGATATGGATGGGTTAGGCGCAGTCGAGCTGGAGAAAGGGTGGGCGGTATCCGTGGGACGACTGTTGCGTGCCCCGCCCACAGGATTCAAAGGGTCGAGGGGTGGAACATCATCCCTACGATCTCGCGAGTGCTGCCCACTATTGGAATCATGGTTACTAGCAAACGCGTGATTGATATTTCGGAAGACGTTCTGGAGAGTGGTTCCGATGTTGAAGTTGTGGGGGAAGGCCCGACCGCGAGTATTGTTGTTATTTTGGTTGTTGTTGTTCATAAGAGCGAGGGAGATGGTGGTGGTAGGAGAACAAGATGTGGAGTAGGGTGTTTGTAATCAGTCGGCGAGACTGTAGTTCTTGTTGTGCGACAACGCTCAGTGGTGTTGCTTGTTTGTCCGCTCGCGTAAGCACCAGAACATTCTGCGATCGCGCCTTCCCGCGGTCGCGCGTTCGATCCACAACAATGGCATTTTTTCTATTACACCCCAGACTACATATATGTACACATGAAAACCTGGCGGAAAATCACGGCGTTTTGCTCTTACCCCTGCGCATTTGTTTGCGCAGGTACCGTCGTGCAGCCGGAACACCAAACTATCATCCTCGTCAGTATCCCACACCCAAGAGCCAGGAACGACAACCTACCCGGACAGTCGGATACAGTACCAACGATGTCCCCCCAATGATCCAGCCCCACTGCACATACATGGGTAGAGGCTCCAGGAACATTCCTCGGCTCCACTTGGCAATCACCAATAGTTCTGTCAGGACCGTGGCGAGTAACAGCCAACAATGTTGCCCCATGCGCCTTGCCTTTCTGTCCGTAAAATAAGCCACGCTGACCCCTTCTCTTCATGGACTGGGGAACATACTTTGGATCATTGATATACTGGTATAACTCCCTCACGGCTGGTAGTGCGCACAAGAAGACAAATGCGAGTCTCATTATGACGATAGGATGATCAGGCTCCATCCATAACAATGACTAGAGTGGCCGTTCATGGTCAACAAGACCGACATGATCATACATCAAGCATATCGCTCACCTTCAAGTAAAACGGGTTCAGCTCCGCAGCAAGGAACACCCCAAGGAGCAATACGACCATGACGTAGTGACGGAATGATGTCGTTCCCTCCCACTTGAATGCAGTCCAATCATGTGGCGAAAATTGGCTCAGCACCCGCTTTGCTTTCGAACGCAATCCCCGTGTTTGTCGCAATCCGCGCCATTCATACGGCTACGTAGCAATTCCGTCAGGGTCACCGACAAAAGTATTAACAGGGTGCACGGCGATATACCTTTACTTCGAGATACTGACAAGTTTTCATCCCTATCAACACGGCGTAATCGCACTCCATTAGGTCCCTCGTGACTGGTTGCGAAAGAACCGAAACGCACCAAAATACGTTCCTAACCAGTTACAGAGCAAAACATCAAGGATCCACTGAGCGGTAAGACATCAGCCACTAGAAACCCGAGAACAGGGAGGCTTTACATGGTCCCACCAGCACTGTCGAAAATTGAGTGCCCTGCGGAGATAGGGGAATTTAGATTAGACGTACTTCGGCGAAGTTCGGTAGTTGATGTTGCAGGCTATATTCAGCGAACTCAAATGCTATGCTCAAGATCTTCAATGATGCAATCAGCCACCCTGCAGGCGCTGTCGATATAGAGGACACACCCAACAGAACCAGTAGTCACGCAGTACCATCGCCTTTCCAAACCAGCCCAGCGCATGTGCCAAGCAAAATATATCAATCGCGTCCTAAGCAGACAACGTTCACTGCATGTCAGAAGAGATCCTCTGAAAACAAGTTATCAGAAAGGCCGACCCAGATATTCTGCACAGTTAGCGCGCAATTTTCCGCGTAGCTCTTCTCGGGAAGGGGGACGTTCAAAGCAGGGTCTAGGAACGTCATCATGCTTCTTGCCGAGTGAAGATCCTGGAAGAGTAAGAAAACCAGGGCGACTTCATAGAGTAAGTTAATCCCCAGCACAATCCGCCAAAACGCCGGGTGTGGCCGTATAAACGGCCCGTCCCTGAACTGAATCATGGAAAACATCAAGAAGGAGGCTATTGCGGCATAGGCTCCCCTGACATGAATGAGATCAAGAAACGAACAGGAAATCGAAACGCATACACGCGACGCTTGTCTCGCCCTTCTGCAAGGACGTCGGAAGTCATGGCAATATAAGCCAAGGCGGTGAGACCGACGGAAAGCGCAGTCAGCGTGATGGGTTTGTAGAAAAACCTGGCGGTGTTTCGGTAAGAACACAAGAATGACTTGAAGTTGACGCACTCTACAGAAGTATCGTTGCGTTCCTGGAAAGGGGCTATTCGAGTGTAAGGCTCGGTGCGATCTGCCTTGATTCGCGTCAATCTCGTCAATAGGACTGTGCTTCACCAGTGACATACATCGAACCCTGGACAGACATTGAATGGGCGTTCCGATTGGTCGGGTTACTACTCACAACGAACGGGAGTACCATTTAGGCCAGGCTTGGGTTCCGCCTCGGACGGAGAGAGCAACACATCAGATGTTTCATTAGGAGAAGTCGGTGATTCGGGTTCCGAGGTCATGTCGAACGAGGTCGAAAGCTGATAAGAGTGGAGCAGAAGTCGTGGCGTGAATTATAAGCTCAAAGCCACGCAAGACAATGCTGAAGCTGGCAAGCGCACACAATATTTGACTGCCTCCACGCACGCCAGACCAACGTGGAACCTTTTGTTACGGTAGGATCAAAGTGGATTATGTAAACAGTCGAATCGGTCTCAAGTGCGTCGAGAACGCGATAAGCATTCATGCCATGAAACCTATCCCATGATTGTCAAGGGCGGGATGGACATGAGATTTCGAGACTACGCAAGGCGCTCGTATTAGCATACTTCTTTATAGGCATCGGCGGTCGATTGATCTAGTAGGATGTGTAATACTACGCGAAGCGGACTATTGCATCCACTCACAGCGGCCCGTTATCACCCCCAGTATCTTGTCATCGGAAGTCTGCGCGGGCCACCCGCTCCCCTGAAGGAAATCCGGTACCATTCCTATATTCGAAGACGAAAGGTAGCGCAGATAGTACCGCTCACGGACAGCAGTGCAAAAAAAAAGATTCACTGGCGCCCCCAATTTCCAAAGCGACGAGGGTGTTCGACAAGTCTGCTATAGATTGATGGGAATGGCACTTCAGCCATTTCGGATCATACTTGTGCAGTGCAATTATCCTAGGAATGTGGCGCACCTATCATTTTCTGCTGAGATCGAGGGCTTTTCGATGAATAAGGTTATAGGTAGATACCTGCCATCCTGTCGATGACGTGTACTGTCTGTGTCTGTTAGCAAGTACTCATCCCAACATTTGAACTGCGGAGATTTCTGCGGTTTGTCCGAGGTGCAATGCACTTGTGGACAGGGAGAAACCACCCTCCTATCTCAAGTCCGACCGGCAGTGCAACTCGGGGCCTCTCCCTCGGGGAAGTATGTCGCACGACAATGCGGTCACACACTGCCCACCGCCAAAGGGCCAATAGCCTTTAGTTCCCTCCCTCGAAGGACACGCTCTTCGGTGACCACCTTGTCTGAATGGGCGCTGCCTCTCAGACCTCGTTACTTCCAAAACCAGCTCCGCGCGTCGTTCCGATCGATAACAGCGAGTTTTCGATCGGGAGATACCATCACTGTCAAACTGCTGCCCCGTCGCTTCATAGCTCTCGCTTCAACTTGGGCGCAAGAACAAACGGATTTATGGCAGGCGACGTGGACGGCCGACCCTTTGCATTGATCGATGGCGCCATGACCACACCCGTTCGCTTCTCGCCTCGTTTTCGAGCACTTCTGGACATTCTGGAACAAACATGGTGTCACATCCCTGAACGCCAGACCCACGTGAGGTGCAATCATCAATTTTCATAGAATTGTCCTCGGATGTCCATCCGGTAAACACTGCAATACTTACCACCTAAGGTGCAGGCACGAGGCACTTGGAGCACCTTCCCGGTGATGGTCCCACGCCTTTGATGACCCTGAACACGGCTGGATATGAACTTGGTCCGGCTCGACTTGCCACGTTGGAGAGGAGTGAATTCCGAATCCACACTCGTCAGGAGATGGGCGGACATCTAGGCCACATAGACCGGGGCTGTGGATCAACCCGAGGGAGGAATGGGCGTCACGATCACCGGAAGTGCCCGTGGGGAGCAGATGCATGATTCTTCTGCAACGGATGTAGCCGAACGGAGGTGCCAGATTGAGACAATTGAATGATACCTTCGGCCGGACAGAATGATTTTTCCCGGGCTGCTTCAAGATTGCGACGAAATCTGTTGCGCACAGTAAGTTGGGTCTCTACTGATCGCCTACCGCGGCAGTGATGTATGATGAAAACCTGGATGATAGGGTATTCGCGTACCTGAGATGTTAATCAGCGCCAATGGTCATGCTGCACTGTGTACTAAATTGTCATGTCTCGAAGTCATAATCGGGTAGGTCAAGAAGCTATCTGACCAAGATTAAGGTGTGGCGCACGAGTTGCCAGGGACGCCATATGGAGGAATTATTCGTGCGATGAACGGTGAACTTGAAAGCCATTCATTGTGATAGAGGCGTGCGCAATCGGACTTGATCGGCGGGAGAAATAGCATCCGAAGAGTGGTTCAGATAAAGTAATAGATCAAACCGAGAGTCTGGTAAGTTTGCGGTCTTCGAACTTGAAACTCAACTCTTCATCCTGATCGGCCTTGCCGAACATGACGGACGCATTTCTGCGTGGAGATATTTTTCCTCCGTTTCTGGCAGAAAGAAAGCCGGTCTTCCTCGCCCCTCTCGGGTAGACACGTAATACTGCCTGAGAGCCAACACATATCCCGAGGCTGCTTACGACGCCACCATCCGCCGGCGGTGTCACCATTCGCTGCAGCATGCCAGTGAGTGAGGTGGTGCCACTCAGACCATGGACTGGTTGGCAGAGCACCTGCCTTGTTGGGGATCTGGCTCGGTTCACGTGTTCCTCGAGTCTTTTTCATGAACAAGAGATGAAGTCGTGGGCGTGGAGCCTGCGAACGGGATAATCGTTCCAATAATTACGAGATTTGACTGGGCTGATGGCCACTCCCCGTAAAGGTCTGGCAGTTCTCAGGCAGATCCGACTCATGCACGCCGATGCACTTGCGTCCAAACCGCCGTCAACAGAGATCCGTCCTCCTGACACTTGTCTCTGACTGACATGCCATCGGCTCCCACGTGCAAAGCCACGAAAATGGGTGTTTAGCCCACTGAAAGCGGGGTAGGTGATACAATTGTCAGCCGTGGATTGGAGATTGCAGCTGAGCAGAGAGCGTCGCTGGGTTAGAAGAGGCTGGGCGCGTTCAAATGATTGGGGGAGGGTGTGCCAATCAGATATCCGGGGCACTGCATTGGAATTAGGCTCAAGAACCCGCAGGACGAGTATGGCGAACAAGTTACCCTGAACAAACGGAGATATTGATATTTGGATGGTCAACCTGATTGAGGCAAGTGGTCCTGTTCTTTACTCACGCGTGTATTTATGTCACTGCCGAGACTGGAAGGCACTCTTTACAGGGCCGGGTCACACAGAGACCGCTTTCGTGAAGAAGAGCCAAACGATCTGTGCTGCTGTCAACTCGAATGCCCGAGGTGATCCAGATCTTCTCCTCGTTACTTAAGTACTTAATGTCCCCGTCCCCCCATTTGAATCTATCTCCATATCCACCCCTCCACAAAGTACTTCTTTCTTCCTCTCCCCGTCGCCATGGCCTCTGACCCCTTCCCGCCCATCCAGCTCAAAGGCGAACTCATGGATCTCGACTTCACCGTAGACACTGACCACCGCAAGCGCAGGCGCAACCGCACCACCCAGTCCTGTCTCAACTGCCACACCTCCAAACGAAAAGTCCGTCTCCCCTTGCTCCCCCCGTCTTGTCCTCATCTTGTCACAGTGTGACAGAAAACGTCCCTGCCAGCGCTGCATCCAGCTTGGTCTCGTGTGTCCTCCACTTGCGCCTTTGTTCGTCCGCCTTATCATGTCCACAGACTGGCCTTTGTGTATACGAAATTGACGATCCAGCATTGAGGTATGATGTCTCACGTTCGCGTGGTGCAGAATCCTGAGTGAACGGCGTTCCAGAGATGACCCCTCCCTTGACGAAACAACTCGTTTGCGCAATAGAATAGCGGAGCTGGAAAGCCTCGTTCGGGAACTGCGTGGTACGGACATTTGTTTCATCATCTAATCCGCCTCCTGATTTGCTTATGGTCTAGGCAAGCCCCATCCTCGCTGGGCGGATGCCAGCTTCAGAGACGGTGACCCGTCTGAACGGTGGCACTCGCGTGCCGCCAAAAACAGCCTGCATCTCAGGCGCCGCCCACGTTCCCCAGACACGCTGGCGCGCTCCAATCAGGAGACCCGGGGTCTAGTTTCAGCCTCTGGAACTCCGATCAAGATTGAGCCAATTGCGGATATATCTCAGCCTCATCTATATCGCTTCACGCCGTCTCCTCCTGCGTCGTATCCGGCTTTCCATTCAGATAACTCGGCGTCACCTCCGTATGAACGGCAGAATGGCCATCATTACGCCAATGGCAACGTCGCTTCCAATGGGCGCTCTTCTTTGCCGTACCCATCGCCAACCTCCACCAACGGTCTGTCATATAACCATCACCCGTCAGACCCTCCTTCCTATCATGAAAATGGAAACGTCTATCAGATGAATCCATGCGAACCAGATAAAGTATACGGCAATCACTTCCCGTCGGATTCACCTCCGTCTCAACCATTTTGTACATGTCGAACCAACCCTGGCGCCGAACACGCATTTGTGGCCCTTGGACAGCAGCTCCAAAGTACGCTGGCGTCGCTGAGGCAGTACGCGCAACATCCAGAAAACTCCCAGTGTCAATTATTTCGGCGCATCAACGATCTTAGCAATCTCATGCAGTGCGTCCCTGTCTTGTTGCCTCGCGGCGACCTCGTGTTCAGTATGAGCTAATTTGTTGGTGGTGAGAATTAGTGGAAATGATCCGGATGAGGGCACAGGTTCGCCTTATGGGACTCTTCCCACACCAACTGAGAGTGAAATTATGTCCTCGCATTCGTCTTCGAGCACGCCCTTCCATGGATCATCCGCTGGTGCATCCGTATCGGAGTGGAACACGATGGCTTCTACCGGATTCAATCCTTATTTCCCCATATCATCAGGCGAACAGACCATGTACAGTAATATCATCACATGAACCTGACTCACCACAATGTGGTCCTCCCTTCGTACTGCTATTTCCAGCTCTTGATGCTTTATTTACCCGCTGTCGCGCCGGCTGTGACTTTGTACTAATAAACATTCGTGCTAGATTTACAACACGGGACTACGTCTGTACATTATACGTCATGTACTTGTTTGCCACCGTCACGCCACTTGCGCTACATAGACTACTTTGATAATTCGCTGCTCTCTATTTTGAAGCGAAATACACGTTGCGAAGAGGGATCCGCCAGAATCGGCCACCCTTGCGTGGACAGTTCCCACCGGTCTCTCTCAGTGAATACAACTTCCCCACTTTGCTTAACGAGGACGACGGTGGA
>JBBPKY010000913.1:0-12145 GCA_038089495.1 Xerocomellus dryophilus
GCTCCTCGGTTCCAAATATACTGCTTGACACATTCATAGTTTTATCTGGAGCTGCTTCTGGAGCCATTTCTCGCACAGCAGTGGAAGGACGCATATGTCTCGACGGGTGATGACACGACTGCGCATACTTCTGTGCCACAGGAAACCAAGGTCATCGAAGCTGTCGAGTCAAAGCCGTCTGCATATCCGAAGGTGCAGCCTATGAAAGCTGCCTTGTATTTTGAAAACGCGGACGGCTTCGGCGAATGGCGCATCATCGTAGGCACCGACGCAACAAAGAAACTACGGGAGTTGGCAAACGGAGACAAAAAGAAATGTGCTATCGTCTTGAAAAAGATCAAGTATGTCGTGTGCTTGCTGTTGTTGGGCACATTGACTGTTGCTGTCGTGATAGGCAACTCTCGAAGGGGCATTTTTCTGATGAAAATCAGAAAAGGCTAAATGGCTCGTCTGGAATCCCTATATTCGAAGCAAAGATGCAGCGGGACCTTCGGCTCGTCGTAGGTTTTTTCTGTGATGACAGCGAATGGCTACTCACTCCCGGACAGTACCAAGTTGATGTTGTCCCGGACCACGATGGAGAGGTGAGCTCAACCTATACATATCTCGTGAACTCGGTTTGAGATTGGCGGCGTCTTTGCAGGTTGAAAGACAAGGTAGATTTCGAGTATTCTGTTGTCTTTCAAGTATAGACCTATCGTTCCAGTTATCAAAATATATGGTATATATACCCACACGCAACTGAGTCGCATTTGGGACGCAATGGGACAACATCTTGCTGGAAAGGGCAAGGAATATCGCCGGCGGTCAGATTGTTTTCGTCACGACACGAGACATGGCTCACCTCCTTGCTGGTTGCAACAGTTGCATTTTCCGAAATCGTCCTGTACAAGCCGGCAGTGACGTCTATCTTCCGGCATGCTTCCCACCAGAGAGTCTACAAAATGCAACCAAACCCGCACCGCTTGTCCTCTCCGATGAAGACAAGGGGGAGGTGCGTTCGCACAATCTCATATTTCAATCATTGTTCACACATTCCCACAGTTACATTCTCTCCTTGTGTACGCATTTTTTTTTTCTACTGACCAGAGTCTAAGGCTTTATACAGGCTCGAGAAATATGTTACCTTCTCTCAAGTGTGTCCATCACGAACCTGCTTATGCGAGATGCTGATAATCCCTTGCAGGCCTTTTTATACAGTACGTATGTTCTTGCATACCATAACCATATGTTTTATTGCCACATAGGTTTGATTGCAAATCAAGATGTGCAACACGTCTTCGAATTGACGTGAGTACCATTTGCATTGTCCAGTAGTCTGCATTAACCACCTGTGCGCAGCCCACAGGAACGTAGGATCGTGGAATGCAGAACCTCGTGCTATGTTCTGGGAAGGAGTGGTACCGGGTATGATGGATGGGACACTGGCGTGAACTCTGGCTCACTCCTCGCTTAGTAAAACGACGACGATGCTCTTCAAGATGCTTGGAATTCAACGGGCATGGGAAATACAGACGTCCGGTATGCCTAAGCCACGTCAGATCTTTGTAACCAAGTCTCGTGTTCTGGCAACAAAAGTCGAGGAGTATTTTACGAAGCTACTCGAGTCTTTGGCGTTAGCCGGATATTCTCTTGAGGATCTCAAAAGGATGCAGGTTCGGAACGCAGAGTCTGGACTGGTGGATGTCGACGACGAGGATCAAACTGATATACCTCAGAGGTACAGTGAATTAAAAGAGAATCACTTCCCTCTGTTCGTGACCTTCGACAAGGTAATCTTCCATTTCGAGCAATGATTCCAGTACTAGTAGCTCACTCCGCTGGTCCTAGCTGGCGAGGATGATTGCTTTGGATGTTTTAAGTGGTGATGACCATGAAGCACAGCGCTTTGCGAAATTTTTCGTCAACGCTGATGAAGTCGAAGCTCAAGATTCGTTTGTGACATATGATGTCTTTGCTCGGATCTATTGGCCGCACTTCCCCCAGCCGTTGACAAAAGGCCTCGGTGTGTACTTAGATTTTAAATGTTGACAAGCTCATCTCGATCCGTTGGCTGTATAATAGAACCTTGGCTGGTCTTCTCAGAGTTTATGGGTGCGTAGTCTTGATCCCTGGCAAGTATGGAACTGCTCAACTCTCTGATAGGTATCATCAAGGGATCTGAGAAGTCATTATCATGTCCTGATGGATTCCTTGACGAGGCGACATACTGTAGCCTCCCAGCCCGCTCCAATCCTACATTTGCAAACCAAAGGCAAACGGTTTATGCAATCTTCGAAGCATATTGCAAGCTTAAGAGGGAACGTCGGCACCATGATGTTGCGGATCGGACACACGCAATACTGAGAACGCTCCTGGGAGGCATCCCATTAAGGGGCCAAAAGATTGACTATCTGTACGTCTATGTGCTCGTTTGATGAGAAAGTTTGTGTTCGCTAAACGGCATGTGATCTAGCTACATCGACGAAGCGCAGGATAATTTGCTCATTGATGCACTCTGTACGTACCTCACTCTGCCATGTTTCAGAGTCTGACATTTGTTTTAGTGTTGCGGCTCATCTGTCGGAATCCCGAAGGACTTTTCTGGGCAGGTGACACTGCACAGACCATTTCAGCAGGAAGTTCCTTCAGATTTGATGATTTGAAGGCTTTTTTGTATCGTATCGAAGTATGGCCCTATTTATTGTCGCCGAGCGCATCTGAAACTCATTATACAACCATCCCGCAGCAAGATCAGATGCAACTGATACAGGATTGCTCAGTCACTGACCCTACAGCATTCCAACTTGCTATCAATTACCGTTCCCACGGCGGAATTGTTAATTGTGCACACACCGTCATCGAACGCATTACACATTTTTGGCCTGACGCAATCGATGGTCTCCAACCAGAACATGGAATTGTTGACGGATTGAAGCCAGTGTTTTTCCGTGGTTGGAATCAAGACACTGTTCGATACGAGCAGTTCCTGTTTGGCGCATCGTGTGTAGTTGTCATCTCTTTTCTTGTCCATCTCTGACACTTCTTTAAAGGGGGAGCCGCATTGAATTCGGGGCCCAACAATGTAAGTGTGATATATTGTGAGTTGCCTGGAATGATTACATGATTTTCTCAAAGGCATCCTCGTACGAGATCACGAAGCAGTCAAGAAACTGCGAGAGGAAGTCGGGGATATTGGTCTGATCATGTGAGACAATGAAGGTAGTAGGCTCTTCGTGGCATCAATTCATCATGCCCCGTTCTAGGACACTTTATGACAGCAAAGGCCTTGAATTCAATGATGTAAGCCGTGAGATATACTCCAACAGCTTGCGAAACTGATCGTTGGATACAGGTTCTCTTGTATAACTTCTTCGAAGACTCCGCCGTCGATGTCACACGTTGGCGTGTATTACTGAACCATGCAAAAGGAGAGGCCGATGGCCAAGATTTGGCTAAAGTGCATGCACCATCTTTTGGAAGAGATGAAGGCCGTTTCGCCGGGGTGTGCAGCGAGGTACGTGAAATTCGGGACATTCTTCAACCTCTCCCTGACACTGCTTACTTACAGTTGAAATTGCTATACGTGGGCATCACTCGAGCAAGGAAGAACTTATGGATCTTTGACAAGTCTGACAAAAGCGAGCCTATGCGGGTGAAGGAACTCATCAATTTTCGTATCGATGTCACTCACACTGGAACAGATGATCTGGACAGCACGCAACGAGGTCCAAAATTGTATGCCCGGGACGGACGTTCCACACCTTGCTGTATCTTCGACCCCGGAAGAATGGGAATCATTTGGCCACGACCTGTTCAAGCACAAGAGATATCCCCAAGCCATGCATTGTTTTGCTAGGGCCTCGCTACCACGTATGGTAGCTATCTGCGAAGCATTCCACCTTCGAGAAGTGGCTCGTGCGAAAGTTGGTGTTGCACCACCGAAGGCTCAGCAGGACGCTTTTATCACTGCCGCAGATGCCTTTGCGACCAGCGGGAACGATGCACCGCCTAGCAAGGAAAAATTCCAGTATTATCGTAATGCTGCAGAGTGTTATGTGCGCGCCGGGGATGATCGGAAGGCAGCTAACGCATATCTTGATGCTCGAGAGTACGACTTGGCTGCACGACGCTTTCGGAAAGTGGGACTTTTCGACAAGACACTCGAAGTCCTCAACAAGCATTCTCAGAAAATTTCCTCGGAGACCTCAGAGGAACTATACACTGTATGCCGCTTGTTCTACTGCAGCAAGCGTGATGGCTACAGGTGCAGCCTTCGTCATTGCATATGCCGTCTCACTTGACTAACATATCTGAGGTAGACCACGTTTGCCGCTGTTCCCGTCCTTTGAAGAAGAATTGGGATTCCTCGAGGACTACAACCTCGACTTTGCTCAGGCTACGTTGTTGGAGAATCACGGAAGGTACCTGGAAGCGGCTGAGCTTCATTTATCGGAAAACCGGCCACTCGATGCAATCAGAGACCTCTTGAAGGAGAAGGGGTCACGCGACGCAATCCATCAGGCCACCAAAATCCTACTGGATGGTTTGTGGCGTCGGTGTTCATTTGGTTCAGCATCGAAGGACGTAGCGGCCGACCAAGACATCAATAAACTTCTGAACTTGGCCAATGAATTGCCCGTCGATATCTTGGACCCGCTGGACCATCATGAAGTATGCCTCTTTTTGAAGAGGTCTGGGATTATGCTTCTTACTTGCGAATTGCCCATAGGTATCAATGTTTCGTGCCATTGCAAAGGCAGATCTAGCTGGTCTTGAAAAGCTGTCTCACATGTTTGTCCAGGGAGAGAGGAACGCAGCAGCATTACTCGCACTGGATCATGTTTTCAGCTGTATTCCGGCACTCAAATCTCACACACTTCAGGAGATGTCGCACTTTCTGGACCAATTCCGGCAATACAGTCGCTTCCTGTACCAGATCATCTCTCATCCTGATCCACTCAGCAGCGACGGGATCAAGCGATTATTCTGCATCAGAGAGATATCCAATACCGAATATGGCCTGGAGCTTGGCTCTTTCCTTCACAGTTCAGCTACCGGAGATCGTTATGGACCTATGTACCTCCAAGCTTCCGTCGTAACGCTCTCTAAGAATGAGGTGGTAGCAGCCCTCCGCAAGTACTTGGCGGATCACTTACGTGAACGGGTCACTGAGGAGAATGAGCTGTGCTGCGAAGCAGTGGTTTTCTCGCCATGCTTGACCCACATCATTAAGGAACAATGCAATCGAGGCGAATATTGCCCCCTCCATCACGTCAACCTCGTGGATTTGGATGCAAAGTATTACAACAAGCGGATTGGCATCCATCTGCAGCAGATGTGCATTCTTCAATACATGTACTCTGCAAACCCACGCCTTGTCAGGAGAATAACGTACGTGAAATATTCTGCTGTCTTGAAGGCAACATTGATTGATATTAAGCAGCGTCGTCGACTGGCTTGTCCATCTGTACGAGGCCTTCAATCCGGAGTTTCACATTCAAGGTTCTACTGCCGACCTTGACTTATCTATGATACCTGCCGCTAAAGAAAGCAGCGGCGTCATGAAACACTGGGTGTGGGAGGCGCTTCATATCCTTAGCGTGCACCATGACCCCAAGGGCTTTTTTACCACCGTGCTGAAGTTGGCGAGTCTCTTGTTTGTATTTGACAAATCGAGTGCCCTCAAATGCATCAATCGAGCTCCCTTCGTTACTAACGACATCAAACCTCGGGAGTTTGTGTATCCAGATGGCGATAATGGCATCGAGGACCTCCTAAATCACTTTGATGGTGCCGCGCAAACCAGCATTTCAGCGGGCTTGAAGTTCTTACGGTGCGCCGATCAGCATGTGTAATCATCCACCGCGCTGACCTGGTTACAGGCATGTCCTCAAGGCTTCGTTGACTGTGAACTTGTCTGTATTTTGTGATTGTCTAGAGGAGGTTATCGGCAAGATTTCAGTCTCGTGGCGTCTTTCCTTTGACCCACCACTCGATGGCCTTGTTCTTCCACGCAGTTGGCTTTCTTCGAACGTGGATTTCTCTAGGAAGAAGGACATCAGGATTCCTCTGCTCGTTGACCTGTTGGATTGTGTACGAGATTTGTTAATATCCTTGCTGTCGGGGTCTGCGAGTGGTGAGCGTTCCAAGGATGGCAGGGATCGGACAGCTGACTCCAGGATCAAGAGAAATATATGTTGTCACATACCAAACTAACACCGATGCTTTGCAATGTCTTTACTTCCAGAATGTCGGTCTCTCTTTCTTTCACATTCCGAGCTGCTAACAACGGCATCAAACAGTTGCAGGGCACTCTGCCTTCGTGCGTTCATTGGCTTGGCTATCATAACTGATTACCAATGACGATCATTAGTCGCTCATAACGTACGAAACCGCATGGTCAATATCAGTATCAAGAATACTTTCACTGCCCTGCAGACAGCCGGATCGATGCAAAGAGCCCATTTCCTTTATCGAAAGTAAGTTGGCACTTGCTACACTGCAATACTTCCCGTCTTATCCTTCCCAAAAGGTACACATCGGCTGAGCCAAACGACTACTTGAAAGTGGTCGTGACTTACGATGAAGGCGTGGTCATACAGGACCTTGTCCAGCTTGTTCATAAACGAAGGATGTTACGACGGCCCATGCGATTGCCCCGGCTTACGAATATCCATTATGAGAACCCATTGGATATTCCGTCATTAGTAGCCCCTCAACTCGTCGCAGCTCGCTCAAACCTACGTGCCGATGCTCCAGCGTTTGTTCCTCGTGGAGGTCAGTCGTCCCAAATGGAAGCGGCCGAGGAACTGCGAGTGGAAGAGCCTCTGCCAGAGGAGCCCGAAGCTGAGCCGGTCGACGATATTTATGAGGAACCACAAGACCTCCCGCCGGTCATGAATGAACCCACGTTGATACGTGCACACGAACCCACTGAAGAGGAGATGTCGGCAGCAGGCACGATTCAAGCTGCCTATCGCACCTACGTCAAACGTCGCGAAGCCCAGGCTCATGCTGTTGGAAGAGGACTAAAAGCACAAACGAACACGGTCTTTGTTGCATGCCTGAAAAATGTGTATGCTTCCAACTGGCAACAGAATACGTATCGCACCCTGTATCTCTGGGCACTGCCGCGTCTCGTTGTGTGCCTTGACAAGGCCATCGCTCTCGCTCACGAGTCCAAAAGAAAGACAAAGGGTCTACTTTCGAAGGAGTGTCACGAACGTCTCGAAGAGCTGATCAAGAGCACAAACCACGTAAAGTGAGTCTAGCAACTGAGAAAGACAACAATTCCTTTGTAACAGCCATTTCCTTTAGTACTCTGCTCAAGGAGGGTCACAAATTGCAAAAAATGATCGAGCCAAACGCAGCCATGCATCAAACAAAGGACAAAACCGCGATGGGGCACGTTGCTTCGAGGGTCAAGGATTTCATTCATCAATTTCCCACCCTGGCACCAGAGGTTCACGCACACTTTGATTTTGCTTATGAACTCGTCATGGTCAAGACGCAGCCGCCGGTTTCCAAGCCAGAGAAACCGACACTGAATACAGAGGATCTATGAAAGAGGGTCCTGCTTCGCTTTATGTAGTTATATACTTTCCCATGTGTTCAATATGCACTCGACATGCGCTCAAACTTGGATTCGACTAGCTCAGGTGTATTTCGCATAGGGTGATATGGAACTTCGAAGGGAAGACCAAGCAAGTTGATCGATGTCGGTACAGATCGTGGAGAATGCTAGTAGTAATAGAACACTGCCGAGGTCTGCCCCGCATAAAATAGCCTACAAACTAACGCCCGCACGACTCGCCTCGAACTGATTTCGTCTAGATCGCGAGGAATCCTGCATGCCTCCCATTGACAACCTGTCAAATAAATTTTACTTCCGGGGGCCCGCTTCGCAAGTATTGCACTGTCCTGGTCCCCACCCTCCAATCCGGGCTCAACCGCCCAAGCGTGACCCAGTCATACACACAGTGACCATCTCGCAACGTGCGCCCGCATCATACAATTATGGGGTAAAATTGTCTGGCCACAATCCGTCCGGCCATACAATGAAAACGGGTGGGGGGATGGCAATGACAACTGACTTTGGCCCATGTAATCCAACATATTAGAGCTCGGCACGTCGTTCGAACGGCCCGTAGGAAAGTAGGAACGAGTCTGCATTTTCATATAGTCCCCAGACCTGCGTCGTGAGTTCTAGGGTTGGTTGGACACTCCGTGCGCGCTGAAGGTTCAAGATGAGGCGACACGTCTACGTATGTAAGAGTGGGAGGGAGAAGGAAGTGACATCAATACCCGCTGGGCAGTATTAAAAAAAGGACGACATACGGCTACGGAAGCAACCACCGGGTTCCAGCTTTTATAGATGGGTCAGGAAGAGTCTCAGAGGATGGGATGCGTAGCGGGACGTACAAGATCATCTGAGTTGTTACAGGGCTATCGTATAGTGTCCAAATGAAAATACAAACAAGAAATACTTGCGCGCGTGTTGACTCAGCTCCTCAATTCGAAAAGTGTATGAAAGTTGACTCGCTTACCAGAAATGCACGAGAACGCGAACAATCCATCGCGGATGGTCACCTGGACAATGTTCGACCTTGCTCGGACGGAGCGGTGACGTTTGCGATAAGCCAAGTACAAGAGGATTGCCTGTGATGTGAACGTGCCGACGACGAACACGAGGATGGTCTTTGGTGTCTGAATCATTGCGCAACTAGAGTCGTACGACGCCGTGGGGATGGCCGATACCACGGATGCAATCGTCGTCACAATCTCTATCAGAACAGCAAACGTCCCCAAATTGCTACTGAACGTGCGCTTCCCGTATAGTGCGTAGACTAATCACATCGTCAGAAAGGAGAACATACGAAACCCGGAAGGTACGCACTTCGGAGGAGTAAGACGACATCAAGGCAAAGCATGAGCAACATGCTCGCTGCCATCTCAATGAGACGATAAACTCGACAATATTGAAGGGTTATTGGATGATCCTCGAGGTATCCCACTTGAATGCCAAACACCGCACTAAACTTCGATGGTCAGGGCTACCCCACACGATGAATCAAAGAGACATTACGTCTGCAAAGCCAGCGCAAAGTATCTCCCAAAGAGATACAGCCATTTGATATGGGCGGTATGTGGCATACTAGTGCAAGGCAGGAGTCACGTTCCACATGAGTTTGCTTGGAAGAATATGGCGAACGCACGTCCAAATAAAATTGACTTCATCGTCGAATGTGACTAGCCCTTCCCAGACAGTAATCACCCACGAAGAGGCTAAGAAAACGTTCAGGTGGGTATATGCGATAGACGTGGACAGCTGTGTTGCTCACCTGCAATATACCCGCAAAGCTGCCATAGCTCCACAGATTGAGTAGTTGGTGCACTCATGCAGTGCCCTTGACCGAGTCGTTCTGGCTTGGTTATTTACACAGGACAGTCACTGACAACATCGATCTCGTCTTTTCCTGCAGGCTGCGGTCGTGACGGGGAAATCTACGCACCTGAGTGGGTTTGAAAGGAACCACTGACAACGCTGGCGCGTTACGCGCAACCACCCGTGGCCGAAAGAGCACAGGACGATGGGCATTGGGGGCAGATTGAATGTTACAGCTACCCCGTGTAATGAGCCCGCCTAACAGTTCGAGCCGTCGCAGCCGTCGCGCGAAACGAAAGACGGACAGGGTACAATTTGACAGCGTCGTGACAGCGCCCTGTCTCAGAGCATTACCCATATCCACGCGTACCTGACTGTCCCCCATCGTACATAAACCAATAGTTTCTGCCTGTATTCCTCGGTTTGTCGACAAGAGGGTTTGATTTGGTTACTTGCGGTGACGCACTCTTCTCATTTTCGTGTGACTCCTCGCTATCCGGATTTTGGCAGCGGTCACCCCTTCATGTTGTAACCATGACAGTATCACTGTGTTTCAAGTTGGATAGCGTAATCGTAAGCCATCCGGACAGAGTCAATGATTAGCTCCGAGATCGACCATCATATCGGGCCATCGGCCCTCCTCAGGAGACAAGACCAACTTTGACGCCGTGGGTCCGTTCTAGGCCGTCCAGAGGTAGAGATGAAGCCGATCTGAGTGCCCACCGTCAATGCAATCCAACAATCTACCCACCGCCCGGTTCGCAGTAAACCATCAAGCCGAGGGAGGTAGTCAGGATCGCCGGGTCCACATATTTTCAGACCACATAATCGATACGGATGTTTCTCTTGGTGCGTACGTCGCACCGCATGTGTCCTGGCATGTCGGACGATGGGCGACGACAAGGATTTTAAAATAGGCAATGAAAGTTGCTCCTGGGCAGTCCGGTTTTCGGGAAAAATCTTTTTCGTAGGACCCTTACTTAATTGTCTTTTGATACTTTTGAGAGCTCTCATTGGAGGAAAGAGCACCAAGCGGTAACGTCTAGAGGGGTGTACAGTCGACTCCCTCAAACCCATAGAATTCCCGATATCTTAAACTGCCTGGTACCGCCCCCCTGACAACCCATACTCCCCGATAACACATACTTCTAAGCCTATCCCGAGGGGTATGTGCTAGGAGGGAGTCGACTGTAATCATGGGGGCGACGGCACGGGCCGAGCCATGCGCCTATTTTGGTAACTGGGACCTTCAATCACCTACTTGAACT
Organism: Xerocomellus dryophilus; assembly: GCA_038089495.1. Classification (NCBI taxonomy): domain Eukaryota; kingdom Fungi; phylum Basidiomycota; class Agaricomycetes; order Boletales; family Boletaceae; genus Xerocomellus; species Xerocomellus dryophilus. The sequence continues at coordinate 10,636 of JBBPKY010000913.1, forward strand.
TCGGAACGTCCGTTCATCATGTTCACAATACGGAGGGTGCAATCCCAGTCGGTCAAACTTGTCAGGACCACTGCTACCCTACAGGCCGCTTCCTCAGTCCCCGAAGGTGCATCTTTCGAGAAACGGCGAACTCGTCCGCTCAAGACACGTCGACCAAAAATTTCGCTTGAACAGCCGCGACAATGGGCAAGGCCTCTCGCATACGGAGTTCTCCCCGCGTTTGATGAAGCTCTGAAATTCATCAAAGCGGACTCGGAAGCGTTGAAACAGGAGGCCCAATGCGTTCAGACTTCGCTCAAGGTCGCCAAGCAGGCATCCGAACCGGACCCAGTGGCAGTCAAGCGGATGGAGGAAAAGCTGACGTATCTTGATATTCAGAGCAATATTAACTTCCCCGAAGTTCAGTGGAAGTGCGCAAACGGGATGGGTACGTGAACGGTTCCCAATCACTGCATTCTGGTGGGGTTCATTGTACAACGCTTGTCCTAGCGGACATGGCAAAGGCGGTAGATCGGCACATCATTGAACAGCGCTGGAGAAAGGAGGGCTCACTGGACCTCTTAGTACGTCGTTTGATACTACTCCTACTGACTCAGCCTCATTGGTCCCCTAGATGGAGCGCATTCACCAAATGAACGTCGTACCTGACGTGGTTCCCGATCTTCACCCATCGTTGGACCTTCGCGTGTCCTTCCCAGAGCACCAAACAAAGGTGGCGTCGACAGCGCCGAAATACAAATTTGTGGAACCAGGGACTTGCCTGCTACCAGAGCAGGTTAGCTTTCTCGCTACTTCTTGAGGTATCGCTCTTCTGAACAGAAATCAGACCGTTGACCCACCCAGGATCCACAAAGATGTGTTCCACACGGACGAGCGATTATATACCTTAGTTATGGTGGATCCAGGTAGCCGAATTGAGGTTTAATATCATCCATTGACTCACGAAGTTGTAGATGTACCTGACGAGGCGAATAATACATACCGGCCGTTCCTTCACTGGTTGCAGTACGTGTCCCATTTCTTCATATTTGTTCGACCGTCACGACAAGTCTTTCTTCAGACCCAACATCCCTTTATCAGCGACTTCCCCTTCACTGATCTCCGATATAAATTCCCACACGAAGTACATACCACCACACCCCCAAAAGGGTACACCATATCATCGCTATACGATTCTCCTACTTCCTCAGAAATCGTACATCGACGTCCCGGTCATCGAAACGGATCAACGGCTCGGATTTTCGGTGAGGCAGCTTTTGGCTAAGTATGATTTTGATCCGTCGACTGGTGGCGCACACATGTGGAGGGGCGAATGGAACCCAGCTGTTTCAAGAATATATCGGGATCTCCTCAGTATGTTCCGGCTCCTCTCATTAAAGTTCTGAATACTCAAACACCATTCTCGTGCAGAGTCGGAGGAGCCTGTCTTTGGCAGGCCACCAAAGCCAGACAGGTACGCGGATGTCAGGGGAAAGAATCGATATTTCTTGTAGTGCAATGAGATCTAGGC